>CAIGRF010312549.1:0-40267 GCA_903798235.1 Fraxinus ornus | reverse complement strand
AAACACCTACATCGATTTATAGTGACTGGACTTGGTGGATGATCTCGATATGTTCGAGAAGTATCCTGGGGAAGTATCCTGGGGAAAATTTTCACTTGAATACATGATGAATGTATTCAAACGTGAAATGGGGGGTAAATTGAAAAATTCAGACGTCGGAGGAGAATTATGTTGTCGGTATTCGTTGCATGACTTTCCACATGCTATAATGTTATGAACAAACAATACATTTGACTTTGTATTATTTTTTATATATGAATTTGTGTAGTGAGACAATAATTTTTGTTTTTTACAATAGATTTGGGCATTTGAAGATATTCCAACCTTGAGAATGAAGTTTGCTACGGAATATCCGAATACAATTCTAAGAATGGTCGCTTGGGAAATGACAAAGAGGTTGGCGTCTGCTGCAATTGATAATGTGTAGGAATCGAAAGAGGTAAATTGCTTTTTTTTTTTTAAAATTTAAGTTTAATGGGGACAAATATTGGAATTTGTTTAGCAAATGACTAATTATTTGTACAAATATTTGCAGTTGGAGGTTAATTCTACACTAATTCCCATAGAAACCAAACTGGATGAGGTTTATTGGAAAGAGTTGACCTGATCATGGAAGAAGATGGGAATGCTTCAATCCAATCAGAAAGAGATAAGGCTGAGCATGATGCTGAGCTACATCATGTGTTCCACCAACACTCGATGAGCTGAACATAACAGAGCCAGTGAGAACGAAAATGGAAAAACTCGATAGAAGGCTACAATGAGTCATATTAACTAGGCTTGATTGGGTGGAGAAAAATGTTGATGTGTTAGTTCAATTGGTTGTGGCGGGTCAATTTCATTAAGCGACTAGTGCATTTGATGGTGCTACTAGTAGCACAGCTTATGTACTGAAAGCTAAATTGAAGGGTAGGTTGGAAAAAATGGCTGAATTTGATGATGTGACGGATATGCCTAGAAATGAAACAAATGTGGAAAAGCTTGAAAAGGACCCAAAGTTAGAAGTGGGACGTGATAAGAGAATGTAGAAGCATAAAAAGGAAAGAGCGGTAGAAGAGGAGGCTCGAAAAGAAACAATTGTAGAGGAAGAGCATGAATACGTGGAGAAAGTGATGCTTGCGATTTTGTGACATCAAAGAAACCTGAGGTTGACGCGAATGAATCCAGTCTCGGTACGTAAAAATCAATTTAAAGTTTAGCTTCATGTCATTACCTCCAAATTATACTAATTTTACTTTTCTAATTGTTGATACTTGTAACATGTAGGCGATAGTGTACATATCGAGGATGTAGGATGTGATTCATGGAAAGGATACCCAAGGACAAGGGTATCGTCCAAAAAGACACTACAACAAAATGTACTTTTTACGGCATGCAATGCATGCCGTAAAAAGTTCTTTACGGCATGCGGGCGCATGTCATATAAAGCCATGCCGTAAAAAGTGGTTTACCTTTTACGGCATGCAAAGTACGCCGTCTATGCATGCCGTAAAAAGTGGTGTACCTTTTTACGGCGTGCTAAAATGCATGCCGTAAATGAGTTTAACTGTAACGACCCGGGTCCCTCATCAATTACTATTGGAGAGATGATGACCACCAAAAAAGAAGTATGGTTTAAGATTGGAGACAACCAAGCAAGATTTGGATTGGAAGAATTTATTTAGTGATAGGCTTAAATGTGAGCGATTGTAACATCATAGATAAGACATTGGGGATGGAGGGTAGGATTGTGAAAGAATATTTTAAGAAAAGTAGGAGAAAGATTACGAAAGGAGATGCTTACAATGCATTTGTAAGTTGCAAGAAAAAATTGAGCGATTAGTATAAGTTGGGATTGATCATCATCTTGGAGTACATTTTGTGGGCCACAGGAAAACACCTACATCGATTTATAGTGGCTGGACTTGGTGGATGATCTCGATATGTTCGAGAAGTATCCTGGGGAAAATTTTCACTTGAATACATGATGAATGTATTCAAACGTGAAATGGGGGGTAAATTGAAAAATTCAGACGTCGGAGGAGAATTATGTTGTCGGTATTCATTGCATCACTTTCCACATGCTATAATGTTATGAACAAACAATGCATTTGACTTGTATTATTTTTTATATATGAATTTGTGCAGTGAGACAATAATTTTTGTTTTTTACAATAGATTTGGGCATTTGAAGAGATTCCAACCTTGAGAATGAAGTTTGCTAGGAATATCCGAATGCAATTCTAAGAATGGTCGCTTGGGAAATGACAAAGAGGTTGGCGTCTGCTGCAATTGATAATGTGTAGGAATCGAAAGAGGTAAATTGCTTTTTTTTTTTTTTTAAAATTTAAGTTTAATGGGGACAAATATTGGAATTTGTTTAGTAAATGACTAATTATTTGTACAAATATTTGTAGTTGGAGGTTAATTCTACACTAATTCCCATAGAAACCAAACTGGATGAGGTTTATTGGAAAGAGTTGACCTGATCATGGCAGAAGATGGGAATGCTTCAATCCAATCAGAAAGAGATAAGGCTGAGCATGATGTTGAGCCACATCATGCGTTCCACCAACACTCGATGAGCTGAACATAACAGAGCCAGTGAGAACGAAAATGGAAAAACTCGATAGAAGGCTACAATGAGTCATATTAACTCGACTTGATTAGGTGGAGAAAAATGTTGATGTGTTAGTTGAATTGGTTGTGGCGGGTCAATTTCATTAAGCGACTAGTGCATTTGATGGTGCCACTAGTAGCGCAACTTATGTACTGAAAGCTAAATTGAAGGGTGGGTTGGAAAAAATGGCTGAATTTGATGATGTGACGGATATGCCTAGAAATGAAACAAATGTGGAAAAGCTTGAAAAGGACCCAAAGTTAGAAGAGGGACGGGATAAGAGAATGTAGAAGCATAAAAAGGAAAGAGCGGTAGAAGAGGAGACTCGAAAAGAAACAATTGTAGATGAAGAGAATGAATACGTGGAGAAAGTGATGCTTGCGATTTTGTGACGTCAAAGAAACCTAAGGTAGACGCGAATGAATCCAGTCTCGGTACGTAAAAATCAATTTAAAGTTTAGCTTCATGTCATTACCTCCAAATTATACTAATTTTAGATTTCTAATTGTTGATACTTGTAACATGTAGGCGATAGTGTACATATCGAGGATGTAGGATGTGATTCATGGAAAGGACAAGGGTATCATCCAAAAAGAAAATCATGTTATTGTGTTCTCCTTTCACGAACTCGACAAAAAGGAGAAAGTTGTCAAACTTTGACATATACGATCCTTACCAAGAAATGGATCTCGTGAAGGTTGAAACTCTTGATAAATGGATGGAAGCGGCATCTTATGGGTAAATTAATACATATAGTTGCAAGTACATGTGCAAGTAATGATATTATTACATAACTATAACTTTGTGTTGATTGTATTGTATGCATAGTCAAGTTATACCTTTTGCATTCTTATGATGTTCTAGTAAAAAATTTGAGGGATCTTTTGAATGAGGATCGTTAGCTTATTGGCAGTGTAAGTAATCAAGCTTTAATGATTTACAATGATGTTACAAATGAATTCAATTTGTATTTGAGAAATGCAAGTTTGACTCTAACAACACCTAAATGGGGTGAATATGGGTAATATGCGGAATTTAAAAATATATCGAATTAAACAGCAATAAGTCACTTTTAATTCTTAACTAGATGTTTAAATATACAAGTCAATTTGTCCTAAGCTTAATTACCGCAGTTGTATAATAAACAATAAATAGTAAAGGTGTAAATTAAAATTGAGATGTTCATGGAGAAACCCAACGGGGAAAAATTTCGGGCACTTTTTCAGGCAATCCACTATACATGATCTTAACAACTTACAGTCAATCAGACTAGATGACCCGTACTATCTGATCACCAGACTGCACTCCTTACACCTCTCCATGGATCCCGTGCTCCTCTACACCAATCCTTAGCCGCATTGCCAAAGCTCTCAGAGGAATCTGCTACCCTGTAGAACCGTTTATCTCATGTGGATCACGAAGAACGACCCATTCTTCATAGATAGGAACTCCTGTCGACTTCCTTTGATCTATAGAACTCTGACCAGATGAATAGGAAGTGATTTTTGGTATTTGGATATTGGTCTGATGTTTTTCTCTCAAAAGATCTCACACAAGATGAAGGTTGAAAGTAATAATGTGGAGGATTCACTCTCTAAACTTTTTCTCTCAATATTCAACCTTAGAAAAAAAATGTGCAGAAGAGTTATGATATTTATAGGTAGGTTAAGAAAAAAATGGGCCGGTAAAAAGTCTTGAAATCGCGAAATAAAATTTTTCTGGATAACACTGTAGCTCGAGCGAGGGTCCAACGACAGTTGAGCGATAGCCTGTCGATCGAGAGAATGAGGGGAGACGGTCTAGTGATGATGTTTCTGCTTTGTAACTCGAGCTAACTATTGGCGACAGTCCAACGAAAATTCGCGTCGTTTTCCTCCTTGTTCCAAACTCGAAACCCTAAACCTACTAGCTAACTTATGAACAAATTGCAAATCACTCCTTGAACTTTTACATCCTATCAAATTAAGTCCTTTTGTCAACAGAATTTGCCAATTACAAAATCAACTAAAACCTAACAAACTCCACATTTGGCATTCTGTGACAAAACACTAATCTAAGTCAAGGTAGTAATCAAATGAAAGTTACAGAGTAAAAAACAATGACATAACCTATAACTACAAATTGTCTTCAACGAACTTTGAGTACCTGTTTCTTGAAATAGACAACTCAAATACCAGTGTAAAATGTGTGAAAAATAGGATCAGTGATAATTACAGTTCAAATAGTTCAATTGTAAGTGTCATTTAAGTAATTGTTACTTACAAAGCATATTTTTCAGTTTAACATCACAAGCTAAACTAAAACATAGTATCAATGCAACCCAACATACCAAAATGAAACATTGACACTATCAAAACATAAAAAAACTTAATTTAGCGAAATTGAATTTAAACAAATATGCATGTGCTCGTCCTAACTACAAACTCTCAAAGTGTTTAAGCAGTAGGTAAATGTATCTATATCTCACCCCAACGTCCCCTCAGATATAAAATGCAAGTAAAAAAAATGATATCAATTTTATATATAGCAAAACGTTAATTACATCCAGATTTTAGAAAAAAACATACATCATGTAAGCACAAAAATAAAGACTCCAAAATCAAAACTATACAGCCTAAAACTGCCCAAAATATCTATTTCTCTTTTTGTCACACAATGACAAGGGATAGCCTAAATTTATGAAGCACCGGTAGCATCATCGGCATCATCGGAGTCCGTTCTCTCCTCGAAAGCATCATCCCAATGGCGACGAATCCATCATAGTCCACATTGAATGTAGCCAATAGCACCCCGCAGTGTAGCAAACTCGATGGTATGGCGATCAACGGTGGCACAAAGCTATGTAATTTTTTCCATCATACGAGCCTGCTACTCGATAAGCATGGTCATCTGTCCCAAAAGAGCGACAGATGGGTTGATGGGTGGTGTGCGACAGTAGGCACCCAAAAATAGTCCTTAAACCTCTAAAACTAATGTAGCAATGGAAGTAAGGGTCGATCCCACAAAGAGTATGCAATTCAACAATTTATGCTTTGTATAACGATTGTGGGGTTTTGTTTATAACGAAATAAATCTTATAACAAATAAAAATGTAAATTAACGAGTTGTATTAAATCAATGAAACGAGTCTTGATCAAAGTCAACTTCCACCATTGGAGATTTATAACCATTCATCAATCCACAAAAATTAATCAATTCACATTCAGAATATTCATCGTTGGAATAAATTTTTATTTCTCCTTAATTTTAGTTAATTAGAAATCAGCGTTCTAATTAACCTTAATTATCAAATAATCTCAGACCAGCGCTAAAGATTCAATTTAATAACAGCTTTAAACAATAGAGAAATCGATGAACTAGATAATACAAACACTAGCGGTTGCATTCAATCTATTTAAACATTCATTTTAAGATTCGATAACATCTATCACAGAAAATTATCAAATCCTAGTGCTTCACAAGTTAAATGATTCAAACAATTACTGATTTGAGATTTAACTTAGCTATAGATTGCAATATATGAAAAACTAATAGATCTCTTAGCAATCAAACATGACAATCATAAAATTATGCATAGAAGAATATTCAATACTGAAAATATAAATTAAACAATGAAAATAGGTGGATCTCACAGTTATAATGTTTTCCAAGGCTTCGGTATCCTTCAATCAAGCACCAAGAATTAGTTACACATGATAGATCTAAGAGAAAATTAGAGAAGAATAGAGAAGAATGGAGTTGGGGAGGTTCTGATGTGTTTTGGCTCCTTTTTCTAGGCTTCTCGCGGCCCAAACAATAAAAACCTAAAATTTGTGGCGGTGGGCGGCGCTTGAGCGCTGGAAGACGGCGCTTGAGCGCTGGAAATCTGTTGAAATTGTGTTTTCTCGGCTAGTGAAGCGCTTGAGCGCTGCTATCATGGCGCTTGAGCGCTGAGTTTCTGTCCACTTTGCGTCTACTTCAGTATTTTCATCATAACTTCCTCTCCCGATATCCGATTGAGACGATTCAAGATGCGTTGAAAAGCTAACTCAAAGGGCTACAACTTTTATTCTTTGACTATCTTCAAATTCGATTGTTTTCCATGTCAAAATCTGGTCTCAACATGCGACTGAAAATCGATGCAAAACTTTTCAGCTTGTAAGTTGATATGTGATCATGTCTTGACTATATTTCATCCCTTTGACTCATTTCTTCATCCAATTGACCTCTAACACTCTCGAATCTTCATCACAAGGTTAGAAACAAGTTTAGAATATTTGCTCTTTAGTCCCTGAACTATCACTTTCTTCCATTTTGGTCCATTTTTACTTATTTCTTCCAAATTACGCCATGTCCATATAATTTCCACCCAAATCAAAATATGAGCGTAATGAGTACATTTTGGCATAAAATCAACACACGAGCTCATAAAATAAGGAGGAAAAAATATGTATTTTACATTCTTATCAATGGGAACAGTCGCGAAAGGAGCAGACTCGGGAGGAGGATGTACTACCTCATAGGGAGGAGGAGCCGAAGAAGAAGAAGGAATATCAGTGGACTGTGGAGCAGTAGAAAAAGAAGGAAAATTAGAAGGGTCAAAAGAGATCAGGTCATCGATAGGATCAGCCGCACAGTTGGATTAACTTGTGCCTATGTGGGCTCAGAAGAAGCACATGGCTTGCTTTGGGCTATGGTGGTATGGCCAATCGGCCGAGAAACCCGTCGCGGAACCCCTTCGGGAAAGCTAGCTCCTAAGGCTGTGACTAACCTATAGATAAGACAAGCATAAGGTAGCCCAACCCGAGTCCCCGTGGTCCGGAATGCCCTCAAAATCTGCTGGCATATGAAAGAAGGCAGATCAATAGAATCTCCATGCATTCAGGAATCGAGCCTTCTCTGCGCAACAAGATTTGTTGGTCAATGGGTAAAGATCCAGTGTGCATCGCACCTGGATCACCCTCCACCGGTGTGTTAAGCACCGTGGAATGGACTAAAGTGTCCGAAGGAAGAGAATCAGAAGTCGATAGGGAAATAGGGGATGGATGACTCTCGAAATATGAATAAGGCTAGAAATGACGTTCGGAGTAATGTTAACTACCTGATCATGAAGAAAAACCCTAAAAGAAGAACCACTAACATCATGGATGTTAGCGTAAAACTCCTGAACTAAAAGACTAGGTGGGGATGTCAAATCAACTAAGAACGGCTCCCAACCTTGGGAAGTGAAGATAGCAGCGAGGTCGGAGGATAGGTCAGATGTGATGACCTCGTACTCAAAATGGACGAGGTGTAATGAGAACTGTGACCCTAAAACGTCTTGGGCTATAGAAGAAATGAACCTAGTTCGACTAGACGAGGTCGAAGTATTAGGAGTAGTGCATGCTCTCTTGGGTGGCATCTGAAAGAATTGAATAAAAAAACTCATTAAAACCTTGATATAAGATAAATGAACCATGATATGCATGACATGCATGAATGCACGCAAAACGAGATAAAGAAAGTGACATGCATGATGCAACTTGCCCTATCGTGAATGCATGACCACATGCAGTGATGCCTAGACGTAGGTAACGTACGGAGATGACGCATGCCGTGATGTCTAGACCCAGGAACGTGATGTCATGACGTAGAGACGTTACGTCACTGTGCAATGACAAACAAAGCACTACCAAATGTAACATACTCAATCAACTTCCCGACACTCCAACGGACCAAGTCAAGCCAACAATCCAAACACAAACAATCAACGACCAACCTTGACTATAATAAAAAACACTCCAAAATAACCCAATCTTAAAATGAAGTACTCAACATCTCTACCGAACCACCACTCAACAATACCACATTCAACACACAATCAAGTTTAGGCAACCCAATGAACATCAATGCTAAATGGAAACTCAAAACAAATTTCAAGGTATGCCAAAATGGTCCATAATTCGATTTTTGATAAAAACTATGCACAAATGGATGTTATTCTATGGAAGTGTATGCCATATGAAGTGTAATACAATAAAATCCAAGAAAGAATCATTAACCAACGAAAAAATCCAACCAAAATCATGAAAATGTGAAAAACCCAAGTTTTTCGAAATTTACCTTTAAATCTTATTGGTTTGAAGAAATTTCAACTCAATCAAGTAATATTTGATGAGTAAAATAATTGGAATGCAAGTATTGTATGTGGGTGATCACAATTTAGGAGAAAATAGGTGAAAAATGGGAGAAATTACGTTAAAACCATTGAAAATGAACGTTATAGTTCAAAAACACACTTTGTCGCTTGACCGACCCTCGAGCGAGGTAGCTTCTGCTGCTGTCGATCGAGGGTGTGGCAACACACCAACTGACATAAAGAGCACTAAAAAATCAAAAATTTAGAAAAATAGCATTTTTTATAATATGCAAATTAAGCAATTAAGCACTCGACACTTCGATGATTAAAATCAAGCATGCAATCACAAGTCGAGTATTATCAAAAAGACTTTTCCACGTATGCAGTTAAGTTCAAGATGGAGTAAGGTGTATAAATGACTCATGTGTGTAATGTGCCATTATTTTCTCGTGAAAATGAATCCAAACCTTAAATTTGTGAGAATGACATGAAAATATCACTTGTTAAATAAGTATGATCCCTATAGATGAAAGTCAAACCTGAATAAATTTTAGGATCTAAAAATGAGCTCAATCATATGATAAATTTTCTTTTTTCTCCCCATGAATATGACATATAATATTTTTATCGATTTTCTCATAAATAGCATCTTATGTGCAGACTCTGTCCATTAAGCGACTAAATTGACCCCTGTAACGATCTTTAGACCGGTTAACTCAAGTCAGATGACCATAGGCACCATGTTATGAGAAACCCCCCCAGTCTTAATTACTCGAGTCAAATAGGCTTCGAACATAGTATAAGATGAACCAAATGAGTATCCACACTTTTATTTTTCAACACTAATTTTTTTTTTATTTCAATAATGCAACGATGCATGGAGACTATCACGAGCTAAAGTCATCTAAATGTAGGTCAATTCACGTTCGAGGTCACCCTACTAGCACGTGATAGTCATCCCAAATCCCACACATGCGGTTCAGACTCACTCACAAGATCATAGTATGTGTGCAGTACAAATGATTACATGACGACATATATACTCAGTACTCCACATTAAATCGAACAAAGCAATGGAAATAACAGTGTAGAATAGATAAATGCTTACTTGGTCACACATAACATGTTTAAAATCATAACGATGCATTGTTTGTCAAAAAGAAGATATTTTTGTATTTTTGCCATTTTTCAATTTATTTTTGAAAATAATATTTGAAGCAGATAAATGCATAAACATAAAAACAAAATGACATGAAATAAATGGGATGTATGCATGAATGAATGGACACTATGGACTGCACATGCATGCATCTAATCACCAAATCAGAGCGAAAATTGAATGCCCTTACCATGAAGAGCACGACCGTTCTCACGACCTACTGGTCGCTCCTCTTGACCTAATTTTTTTTGGAAGCAGAAGATGATTGAGTTAACCGAGTCATCATCTCATTTAAGTGGCTGACTTGATTGGTAAGAAAGTCAATCTTGCTAGTGAAATCTAGATTCGTGCTTCTAGTCACACGGTTACAACACCTAGGTCTAATGTGTCCTAGTGCACTACAGTGATGGCAAGTGGGAATGAACCTCGGTTCAGACCTGCATCATGTTTATGGACATAACCCAGACCATGCCTGTGACCCACATGCTTGTTCATCCCAAGCACATTATCCAGCTTCTGCGTGCCACTAATGAACGATTGGAGTTGAGCATTGGATTTATCAATATCAGAAGTTAATGATTTAACTTTAATTTCCAAGTTTTCATTAACCAGCTTCAACTTACTCACTTTCTTGGTCGAGTCTTGAAGGTAACTCGACAATTTTTCACGTTCAAGCTCAAGCTTGTTTACCTTTTTTAGAACAGCTTCGTTGACCTTCTTAATTTTAGGACTATCCCTAAACAATTCACGATAGGATTCGTGAATGTCTATCTCATCATCAGACTGAACACTCTCATCCTCAATTTTCCCTTCTTAATCTCACGGTTAGATTTGATTGCAGTAGTCGAGGTGAATGCCATGAATTTTTGTTCATCCTCACCACCAGATGTCTCATTCTGAGAACTGAAATCTGACTCTTCATCACCCATGGTCACGACTAAAGCCCTACGACATTTTTTACCCGAACTCTTCTTCAAATTAGAACATTCACTCCTAATGTGACCAAATCCCTTGCACTCATAGCAATTGACAGATTGAAATTTACTAACGGGAGTCCTAGAGGTGTTTTTCTCACGTCTACCTCTCGAGAGTTTACTAGGGATTTTACTACTCCGCTCCTAAAGCTTTCTCCTATTCCTCATCACCTTCTAGAATTTTTTAACGAAATAAGCAATTTTGTCGTCCCTAAGGGGTCTCAGTGTCAGTGGACTCGCTATCAACTTTTCTAACAGTGTTCATGGCGATAGATTTAACCTTTTTAGGTTGTGAGATAGTGAGTTCATAAGTTTAAAGAGATCCTACGAGTTTTTCAATTTTAACCTCATCCAAGTCCTTACTCTCTTCTAAAGCAGTGACCTTAAGTCTGAACCTCTCAGGCAATGATCTAAGGACTTTTCTAACAATTTTGGTCTCGGGGATCTTCTCACCTAAATTAAAACTTGAATTGACAATGTCATTGAGTTTAGCATAGAAACTATCAAATGTCTCATCATCAGTCATCCTTATCTCTTCAAACTTAGTGGTTAACATATGCAGTTTAGAGTTTTTAACAGTTTAAGTGGGTGTAACTACACCATCAACTGTTGTTGTAGGCGGAGTCCACCCATTTTGCACACTTATCCAAATATGTTCATCCAAAGCCTTAATTCGCTCTCATTCGAACTTTCCAGTAGACATGATTGCTTCCATCGAAAAACGAAGGCACGGACAAAGACTGACTCATCTAGACTTAACAAATACGGGTCAGGAATCAATTTAAGGCTCTGATACCAATTGAGAAACGTAAGTTCAACCCTACAACACCTAGAGGGGGTGAATATGTGTAATATGCAGAATTTAAAAATATATTGAATTAAATAGCAACAAGTCACTTTTAATTCTTAACAAGATGATTAAAAATACAAGTCAATTTGTCCTAAGTTGAATTACTGCAGTTGTATAATAAACAATAAATAGTAAAATAGTAAATCAAACACCAGGATGTTCATGGAGAAATCCAACTGGGGAAAATTTCGGGCACTTTGTCAGGCAATCAACTATAAACGATCTTAACCACCAAACTGCACTCCTTACAGCTCTTACTGGATCCCGTGCTCCCCTGCACCAATTCTTAGCTGCGTTGCCAAAGCTCTCCGAGGAATCTACTACCCTGCATCACTTCCAGCTCTGTAGAACCATTTATCTCATGTGGATCACAAAGAACGACCCGTTCTTCATAGACAGGAACTCCTGTCGACTTCCTTCGATCTTCAGAACTCTGACCAGATGAATATGAAGTTGTTTTTGGTATTTGGATATTGGATCTGATGTTTTTCTCTCAAAAGATCTCACACAAGATGAATGTTGAAAACAATAATGTGGAGGATTCACTCTCTAGACTTTTTTCTCTCAATATTCAATCTTAGAAAATAAAAAACGTGCAGGTGAGTTATAATATTTATAGGTAGGTCAAGAAACGAATGGGCCGGGTAAAAGTCTTGAAATAGCGAATAAATTTTTTTCGGACAGCACTGTCGCTCGAGTGAAGGTCCATCGACAGTCGAGCGACAGCATGTTGCTCGAGCGAAGAAGGGGCGATGGTGTATCGACGATGTTTATGCTTTTGTAGCTCGAGCCAACCCTTGGTGATAGTCCAACAAAAATCCACGCCGTTTTCCTCCTTGTTCCAAAATCAAAACCCTAGACCTATTAACTGACTTTTGAACAAATTGTACATTACCCATTAAACTTTTACATCCTATCAAATTAAGTCATTTTGTTTACAGAATTTACTAATTACAAAATCAACTAAAACCTAACAGTATTAATTGGTTTCTTTGTACGGATTGTGAACGAGGCCTTATACCAAATACGAAGAAGGGCTTTAAAACTTCCAAATTTATTACTACTTGATTGTTGCATCTTTGATACTCACTTCTACCAATTTGTTTTCCCATAACGGCTACAAAGAAAGTATAAGATGTATATCACCTTTTATATTGACATATAATTCAAATATTTTAAGACTCAATAATCTGTCTTTCATTTAGGGGAATATACAAAAGTTTAGGATATCTAGTTAAAAGTCAATCCATATTCAAGATCACCTAACCACATCAATGACCACCATCCCAAGTCTCATACATGCGGTCAAGACTCACTCACAAAAGCTTAATGTGTTACAAATGATATATGAACTAACCTATACCATGTACTCCAAACAATTTCTAAACAAAGTTCATGGAAATTTTATTCATCGTTCATTAATTTTACTAGTATTTGATCACAGGATAACATGTCCAAAGATATCACTTAAAAGAGTTGTCTTAAAAAATGATTTTTCCTTTTCTCATATTTTTCCTTTTTTATTTTTTTCATAAAACAAATAATTTAAAATAAATGAGACAAGGAAAAAGTTAGAGTGCATGAATGAATAGATAGATATCATGAACAATGCAAATGCAAGTACCTCTAGACCTATTCAATGAGGTACATAAATAATCTTACCTTGAAGAGCAATGCGAGCAACACCACAATTTATAAAATCACTTTCACAAAAGCGTTCATACTTTTTGACCTAAATCTTTTTAGAAGAAGATATCATCTTAGTCAAATAATTCATCATATCAGTCAAGTGACTAACTTGATTAGTCAAGAATCTAACATTAGTAGTGAGATCTTGTTTGTTGTTCCTAACCAAGGGCTTATGACACCTAGGTCTTATGTGACATAATGCAACGTAATTGTGACCAATGGGAATAAACCTACGAGTAATTTTAGGTCTCAAGCTTTGAATCTTAGGTAGAAGAACACCATGTTGAAGAAAAGGTCTCTGTCTTACATTCTTAAACTTGATAGAAGAAGGTACAAACTTTCTTTTAGAAGAGGAAGTGATATAAAAATTTATTTCATTAAAGTTTAAACCTCTCCTATTCCCAGCTAGTTTATTCCAACCTAACATGTTGTCAAATTTCTTAGATCCACTAGAAAAAGATTACAGTTGGGCACTAGATTTCCGAAGACCATTCATAAGAGTCTTAACCTTAATTTCTAAGGACTCTTTCTCAACCTTCAACTCATTCAATCTTCTAGTTGACTTCTCAAGTTTGTCTTCTATGTTCTCATTTTCTAACACTAGTTCATGTAATTTCTTTAGGGCGGAGCTATTAACCTTCTTCAACTTAAGGCTTTCCTAATACAGCTGGTTAAAGGCCTCATATGTATCCTTATCATCTTCTTATTCCTCTTGTGAAAAGTCAGATTACTCTACGTCCTCATCTCTCTCATTCTCCTCTACCGGTTCAATGAGAGTGCCATTCATAACCTTACTTAGAATTTTCTTATAATTGGGCACTCGGCTCTAACATGTCCAAAACCCTAGCACTCATGAAACCTCACAGATTGAAACATCTTCCGGCATCTCTAGTATCACTCTTCTCTCTTTTATCTTTCCTGTATTTACAAGAGTCACCCTTATATTTCTCAGAATGTCTCTTTTTATTTCTAAAGAAGTTTTTGAATTTGTTAACAAAGTAAGCAAACTCTTCATCCTTTAGGGTGTTATCATCATTTTGATCACTAATCTCGTCTTTAATAGTGTTTAGGACCAAAAACTTGTTTTTCTTAGACTGGGTAAGCTATGTTTATCTATTTGGAGGGATCCTATAAGTTCTTTTTATCTTAATCATATCTATGCCTCTGCTTTCTCTAATAGTAATAACCTTAAATCTAAATATTTCTTGTAGGGATCTTATAACTTTTCTTACAATGTTGGCATCGGGGATTCGCTCACCTAGGTTGAAATTAGAATTCACAATATCATTGAGATTAGTATAGAAGTCATTGAAAGACTCATCATCATTCATCCTAATTTCTTCAAACCCAGTGGTCAACATTTGAAGTTTAGAGTTTTTCATGATCTATTTCCATCACGTGTGGTTTCTAATATATCCCAAGCTTCCTTACTAGTCTCATACATGGATACCCGTTTAAACTCTTCAAAGGAAATAGCCATAAAGATGACATGGACACCTCTACTATCCCATTTACACTCAACTAAATCATCCTTAGACCAAGTAGAGATATCATTAAGTGTAACAACACACTAAAAATAGTGGTAGATGGGACAATCCAACATTTTTCTACGCTAACTCAAACTCGCTCATCCATAGACTTTAAAAATGACTCATTCTACCATTTGAGTAAGCATAATTATTTCCATCAAAGTATGGAGGAACAAAAAGTGGTTTACTCATCTAGACAAAATGGCTTAAGGATTGAATTATGTTCTGATACCAATTGAAATAATCAAATTCGACCCAACTAATACCTAAAGTGGGTCAATAGGTGTATAATGTGAAATTAAGCTAATAATCGATAAAAAGAAACAAGTCATTAATTGTTAATTCTAGATTATAAAGTTTAATCAGTATTAGATTTTAATTAATCAATTAAGCATGCTGATCAAAAGAGTAAAAGTAATGAACACTAATATTTGTTAAAAAAAGGAAAACCATTGAAGAACTTTTCACAAGGATAAAAAACCTCTGGGCAAACCTTGCAAAATAGATCCATTAGAAAAGATTTAACTTACAATTAGTCCAAACACAACTAAACTTTCGTAGACTCTGACCACCGAACCTAAAAATCACTGAAGAACTTCTTCGATTGTGCCCCTATACTTTTCAAGACTCTGGACTTCTTTTACCTTCGCATCAATCACCAAGAACGAACCTCGTTCTTCTTCAAATGGAACTTCAGCTGCCTCTCTCGAACTTCAGAACTTTGAAGAATTATTGGTAAAACATTTGATTTTTGGCGTTTGATCTTTTGTATTTTAATCTTGTAGTTAAATCAAGAGAATTATATAAATGTGTTTTTGATCTTCAAAAGATGTTCTCTCGTATGACAATAGGATCAACAAACTGCAAAAGATATTTGAAAGTTTTGATACTTTGATCTTGTGGTTGAATCAAGAGATCTTTGGATTGTGTTATTGATCTTTAATAATATTTTCTCTTGAATGAATAAAGGCTCAAACAACAATAGAGATGAAGTATGGCTTGGGTATCTATCATATGGAGCGTTTGGGATATTTGGGACTCCAAAATCTGTTGAAAATCACGACCTAGGGTTGGCTCCAATAACACGACGTACAAGCGGTAGACTCACGGGTAACGAGCGATCACAGGACCACTCGAGCTCTGGGTGCACGGTTTGTAGCAGCCTATGTACCCAAAAACATGCTCGAGCACTGATTTGGCGGGTAGCGAGGTTTTGCAGCTATTTTTTCTCCTTGTTCCATCTTTGACTTCTTCAATACATATTCCTAACCCCCTACTATTTGACTCAAATTACAACTCAATAAACTATGATTTTGGACACAGAAATCACCAACTGACTTTAGACCGAACAAAATCCTTTTTGTAGCATTATTTGGGAGCTTTTTGTGAATTAACTGCTCACTTTTTAATGTTAGTATTTTGATCAACTGTCTAAATAAGTGAATCTTTAATTTTGCATGTGTTGGAATGGTGAGTATATGATTTTGTTCAAGCCTAGTTATATTTAAGTATGGAAAAGTTTGATAATTATATTTTTCACGTTTATTTATGTTTTTAAATTAACTTAAAAGTTGATTAATTGAGTGAATTCTACTCAGTTTATGTTTTATTTGACTCCACATGAAAGACTTAAACAATTTCTGACGTCAAGAAAATATATAGCTCTTGTTTGATATCTATTTTTCTCAAAATATATTTTTTCTCTTCTTTTTAACTACACATTTTTCAATAAAATAATATTATACGCAAACCCAAAATTTTTCTTTACTTTTTAACCACACATTCTCCATCAATCCATCATTCCAAAATGTATTCTTACTATAAAAATGGGAAACAAACAGGCTCATATAAGAAGCTGCTTACACTTGAAGTTTCATTAAAATTTTGTCTTGAAAAGCACAACTAAAATTCAGAATCAACACAACTCTACATAAAGAGAGCTTCAAAACAATGCTCCCCTGAAAGAAATCAAATCAGAACAAAAAAAATTGAAAAACTTCCACAAAGAAACGAAAATGATTTAAGTACTTATACGGACTCTGATCCTTTGCTTGTTAACTTTTTTCATTTGTCCTTCAAGCTCAGAAACACACTTTTGTTGAACAACAAGAAACATGTATTCATTACCTATTTCCTTGAACCTGCAGGCAAAAAAATAAAAAAAATAAAAAAATGAAGATATTAAGAATTTCGGTTCATATCAAGCCTAATTATAGATATTGTCATCGGTAATTACGTCTTTTTACTCACCTCGAATCCAACTAGGGATCTGCAGTAATTGGCGTTAGTAAGAACAGTGCTGGTTGATCCACACTCACTGTCCTTGAGTGACACTGCTGATCTATCAAGCTTGACTGACCAAGGGTAATGATATTTCTGAGCAGTCGAACCAATGTGAGATGTTGATCGTTGCATTCGGACCGCCCGGGGGACGTTCCTTCCTTCAAGAGACGGTCTGCGCCTGCTGTAGGAACAGAACAAACGAAAATTTGTTGTTGAATGTTGTTATTGACTTATTTCTATTAATGAGAAATATTACGTTTATAGAGTATTTGGATTCATCTACTTAGAACTAAACAGATACCAATACTAATCAGATTCATCTCTAATACCTGCTCGGTTGCCTCTCGAAGGATTCAACAGGGCGTTGCTTGGGCGCGCTATGGGAACGCACCTTAGCCCTTGAAGACTCCGTATTGGACATGTAGTTTGGGTAAAATTGGTACTCATTGTAAAGAGATTCTGCGTATTCTGATGGAGGATAAGGAGACGGGTTTCTTGACAAATCGGGTTTGGAGAAGGCCGAGTAACAATGAGGGCTACTCTGTGCTGTATTGAATGAGCATTCATCGAAATGACCACTACATGCTATTGGGCTCATATCTGTTATGGTTGAGGGTGCTGATGAGAACTGTTGATGTTCGGGTTTTGTGTATGCGTTGTGCATGGAAATTCTGTGCTCATTTTTCTCGATTTGTCCATAGTTTGAATAGCTGTTTCTACCTTTTGTACTTGGCCTTGAGTCTCCAAGATCCATTTCCACTATCTTGATGTTCTCTTCAAAATCCTAAATCACACATTAATATGGTAAGCCAATTCTTGAAACAAAGTCAGCAGATAGAATTCGATAAAGAAGCCGAAATCGACCCTTTTCTTCAATTTACATGATCAGATCTATAACTATATTGAAGATCAGGACAACAGAAAATTGTTGGAGGGATTCATACTTGATTTGAGGGCGTGAATCTACTCTCTTGTGTTGATTTTCTATGAATGAATTGCCTTTGATTGCTGAATTGTGTTGTTTCTTCAGATATTCGGATTCTTTGGGCTCGAGCTCTTTCTTGAACAGTCACCAATGCCTGCATACACCTAAGTGTAGCAGTGGCCTGTTTTCTTACCAAATGCCCTCTAACCAATGCCTGCAACTTCACTAAGCCTCTCAGTGCATTCAAAGCTTTTCTTGCCTGAAAAAGACATTACGGATTAAGCCCTAATCCCTTCTTGGTAGAGAAAGTAAATAGAATGAAATAATAGGAAAAGCAAAACACTGATTTACAGTTGGATCCCTCGCAACGAGAAAGTTAAATTCATTCGAAGCTGAGGGGCCAAAAAAAGAAAAGAAAAAAATAAAAAAAAATGAGTCAGGCTTTCTCACGCCTCTCACCCACAAAACCGGGCTCACAAAATTCTTCATGTAATAGGAAAATTAGAGCAGTCAATTGCTATGGAATATATCGTAGGTCGACATGCAGTTGAGGTAAATGTTTAGGTATAGACTATAAAAAGACTCCACACAGTCGATTAGTAGTTGAGGAGAGAAGTATTCGATTAGGAATCAGGCTTCGTAGAGTCCAACAGCAGAAGGCTAACGTCTCTGTTCCTAGACCCAAAAAAATTAAAAATTCTATGGTGTACTCGTTCAATAGAAAGTAAATTGAGTAAAGAATGTAGAGTTCAAGAATTACGTACCAAGTACCCTCGAAAAACAGACTGAACCTTGATTGCAGCAGTCTCTTCAACAGCAGAGGCTCTCGCAGAGGCAGCATTCGTTAGCTGGATCATCGCGGCAGCCGCCTTGGCCGCTGCCACAGCAGCATCCGCAGCTGCCGCCGTGGCCACCGCTACAGCCAAGGCATGCTTTGTGGGATCACTCTCCAACTCCAATGCCGCTGATTGTGCAGGTGGTGTGGCAGTAACACTCTCTCCAGAATTCGATTCCTGTTGCCCCGGTGCGGCAGCGGATGATGACCGGCGAAAACTCCATCTCCTCTTCTCTTTCGGGGTGGTCGGCAAGATCGTGATCGGAGTTGTTAAAGGCTGCTGATTGGAATTTTCAGCAGAAATCTGTAGATTATTTGCACTGTTCTTCTCTTTTTCTCTGTCTTTCTTTCCTGTCAAGAAATTTCTTATCCACTTGCTCGTCTTCCCCATTTCCTTTCACTGTTTCCTATACTTTCATGTAAGATTAGATCCGAGAAAAGGGATCAGAAAACGAAAGGAAGGGGATTTTCTTCAACTTCTCTCCTGTTCTGTCTTTATCTAATTATCTTCTACATGATAGGTAGCTTTCGAAATAATTAATGTCTTTATTATTGGATCAGAACATTTTTCACTGTTTTATTAATTGTATGTTCTTTGCACTGATATAGTTTAATAAATGGAGAGGAAAGAGAGAAGAAACTCCCACTTAAAACTCTCTTCAAATAATATTGGTATTCATTCTCAACCTATAGGAGAAGGCTAGCAGGGCATATGTTTGGCTAAACTTGTTTGAAAGTAACTTCTAAGTAAATTCTTGTTTTGAACGTCGATACATAAAAGTAAAAAATTAATTATTTTGAGGTTAAGATTTTTTATTAAGAAATTGAGTGGTGAAAGAGATTTTACTGGTAAATACAAGGCTGCTGTTGGGATTATCAGATGCCATGTTAAATTGGGTGGAGGAAGATGCCAAATACTTGTAAAATAACTTTTTGTCAAGAAGGTAGGATCTTCTCCTATATTAATATAGTGGGGCCTATTTTGATCATGGGCGTAAATGTCTCCGTATCTCTCTCTATATTTAGAAGAAATTAGGCCAAATACTCTAAAATTAAAAAAACTAGATTAATACATTAAAATAAATTAAACCTCACATAACCGTAATTAATACGCTTAACTTTTGTTTTCGTCAGAGCTCCATATCAATTCATATTCAATCACCAGAAGTCCTTTTGTGTTAACCATAGTTTCACCTTAATTGAAAACAGTACAATGGCCGATAAGAAAGCCATTGTCGAGGAACTATTACGATAGCGGATGCGTGAGGTGTGTGTGTCCATTTATTACGAGGAGCTCGATGAATACAACAAGCTTTACAACACCAATTGATGAATCTAAATTATTGATTGGTTGGTATATGCAAATTATTTGTTGATTCGATTAGATTATTTGTCAATTGGAATGAAAATTGATTTGAAGCACAGACAATATAAATAAGATTTACGATATTTAATTATGGGCTCTTCACATACAAAGTAGATGAATATTATACTTATAATGCTAGAAAAGTACAATTTCATAAATCCAAATACATCATTGTTGATTCAGATTCCCAATTCCAGGTTCACTTTGTTCTACCTGAATTTATGTCTAGTTCTTCAGCTATTTTCTTGCACATTTGGTGTTCCTATGACGGGTACTTGGACTTTGTGTTCATCTTTGGTGTATTTGCATTAGTCAAATATCTTATTAGTATTTTGTTATGAGAATTACACATATAGATTTGCTCCAAAATCAAGTCTTTTTAATATTCAAGTGTATAATCATATTCTGATTGAAAACAAAGTTGCAGCTTCTGTTTCTCTTAAGAAGACCCTTGGTTAGAGTAAAGCCCAAAAAACATAATAATTGAAAGTTCATGTATGAGCAGTAAACTCCACGTATGGTTCCATTAGGAGGGCAGTAGGCAGAAATGACCTTGTAATACTTACTCTCGTCTTCAATGTGGTAGTGATATCTTCATCTCTTTTTCCAGTGTTCAACTTGGAACTAGATTGAGATGATTAAATTCTATCCTGTATAAAGTGCACGGTCAAGCAGTTCTGGATTGTGTGTGATTTGCTGAATTATTTGAAAAGCAAAAACAAGATTTATTTTCCTATTGAGGTATTGTCGACTATTTTGAGACAGTGTACCGAAAAGCACTTGACACAACTTCAAAACATTGTAAAGAAGATAAGAGTGAAGACGCAACCAGAGATTAATGAATTTAACTTGTTGCTTGTCATATGTGCGTGTAGTCTTGTTGAAGATGTGATGAAGCAAGGACTTGTAAATGCCACTAGAATGTATTCAATAATAGATGATTTGAATAGAACTCACAAGATATGTCACTTTTTTTTAGTCTCTTACTCTACGTATCAAGAACATAAAGCAGACTCACCAAGAATCAATATCATAAATTAAAATGAGGAATTGGAAAGAAACTATAAAAAGTGTTCGTCACTTTTTAAATTTATGTCACTTTATTGAATTAATCTCAAGGTTTTGATTAGTGTTTTTTACTTTTTCTAGTGTTGTCACTTTATTTTCCGTAACTTTTTTTTATTGTATGTTATATTTTTTGATTTTAAATTTCTATCATTTTTTAGAGTGACAAATATCACTTTTTTAAATGTTTGTCACTTTTTTTTTTCTATTCCTTTTTTATTGTTTGTTACTTTCGTCACAAGAAAAACGACCCTTCTCTCTCTCTCTCTCTCTGGTGCAAGGAAAAGTTATCGATTGAAGGAGTGTTAAGTTGTACATGGAGCCACTCAAATTCGAGCCCGAAATCGTCCAAAGTAAATCAAAGACATAACTTTTTTAAGTGTTTGTCACTTTTTAAATTTATGTCACTTTATTGGACTGACTCCAAGGTTTTGATTGATATTTTGTTACTTTTTTGAGTGTGTCATTGTTTAAAATTTTTGTCACTTTTTTAATTGTACGTCACTTTGTAACTTAAAAAAGTGACACTTACCTTTATACGATATTTTTTACTTCCAAAATATTTTTCATTTGATTTTTCAAAAGACCCATAATTTTAGAGGTATTTTTGTAAGTTGCCCCTGTATTCTTCTTTTTTATTTTGTATTTTTTATTGCTTCTGATCCATAGCCATGATTAATTTTGAGTCGCCCATATTTTTTATGTCAATTCTTTATTATGGTTATATCAAATTCCATCAATTGTTGAATGAAATTCCGATGAAGTCATAGTGTTAGGTGTGGAAGAAGATTGCAGCAGTACACAAGATAAAGAATGCTAGAAATTGTTCATGGTGTTCGGGCAAACCTACATCCCCTGAGTTCCACAATATATGGATGCTCGTCTACACATAATCATCAAACAATCTAAGAATGTACAAAAATGTCACACAGATCTCTTAATCAACGAGATCGTTGAACCAAGCCTCACAAATTTCTCTCTATTTGTTTATTCTCTCAACCCTATGATCAATATGATCTACTCTAATCGACACACATCGATTACACAAACACAAAGTTCTAATGGCGAAGAAGATGATTCACCACAAAAATGAAAACCCTAAGTACTTAGTGAACCAAGAGAAAAAAATGACAGTCGTAAACCAAATACACTCGTCCTAATGACAGAAGAAAATGAAAATAAGTAGTTCGACCCTAACAACACCTAGATGGGGTGAATATGTGATTATGCGGAAATAAAAATATTTAACAATTAAATAGCAACAAGTAACTAATTAATTATTTTTCTAGATGATTAGACATACAATTCAATTAATCATATGTTGAAATACTGCGGTTATGTAAGCAATAAATAAACATAAGAATTGATCACGGAGAAACCCAATTGGGTGAAACTTCGATCACTTTGTCAGTCAAAAATCCACTATAAACGATTCTTAAACTTATAGTCTACTAGATTAGACAATGACACGTATTATTTGATCTCCTGACTGCAATTCCAATAGCTCTCCTGGATTATTTGCTCCTGCACCAATTCCCAACTACAATTTCCAAAGCTCTCCTGGATTGCGCTCTCTTACAACAACTCCCAGCTTTGTGGAATCGTTCATCTCACGTGAATGTACGAAGAAATCGCGTTCTTCAACGACTGGAACTCCAATCACCTTCCCTTGATCTTCAGAAACTCTGACCGATATGAAAGAAGTAGCAATTTGGTATTTGGATTTGAGATATAATGTTTCTCACCGCCAGAATAAATCGCTAAAAAGAATGAAGGTTGAAATCTCAAAAGATGAAGAGAATATGAAAAAACAAAGAGTTTTCTTAATGTTCAACCTTAGAAAATCACGTTCTGTGGCGTTTGGATATTTATATATAGGTTAGAGAATGAATAGGCCGGACAAAAAGCCTTTAAAAAATAAATTAAAATTTTTCGGATGACACTATCGCTCGAGTGAAGGGTGAGCGGCGGTTGTTGCTCAAGTGAAGGTGATGCGACAATCGAGCAATGAAGTTTCTGTTTTTGACGCTCGAGCCAAACCTAACGATAGTCTAGAAAAAATTCGCGCCTTTTTTTTTCCATTCTCGAACCCTAGACCTAAAATATCACAATTTTCACTAATTGCACACTGCTCATTGACTTTTTACAACTTATCAACTTTAGTCTTTTTTGTTTACAAAATTGTCAATTACATTAAATACCTAACAAACTTCCCCTTTTGAATTTTGTGACAAAACTACAATCTAAGTCAAGACAGTAATAAAATAAATTACAGATTCAAAACGACTAACACAACCGATAACTGTCTTGAACGAATTCTGCATTTCATTTTTCAACACCTGTTTTTTGAAATAGACAACTCAAATACCCAGCGTAAAATGTATGTGATCCAGTATTTAAAATAAAAACAGTTCGAGCAGTGCAATGTGTAAAAGTGATTTAAGCATTTTATAATCTATAATGCATCTTTTCAATTTCATATCATACGCTAAACTAAGATGTAATATTAATGCAATCCAACATACCAAAACGAATAAAAAATTTAATCTAACAAAACTGATTATATCATATAATCAAAAGTTTTAGATACATCAAGTAGATAAAAACATATACATCATATTAAAGCAAAAATATCTACTCCATCAAAATCATCTACTCCCCCGTAACTCCCCTATATATCCTATATATATATATATATCTACTCTCCCTTTTTATCACAAAATGATAAGGGAAAAACTAAAACTATGCAGCATCGTCAGAATTAGTCATCTCCTCTAAAACTGCACCGTCATCCCAATGGCAACGAATCCATCGAAAGTCGCGCTGAATATATCCAACAGCATCTCGAAGCGTAGTAAACTCGACAATGTGTCGATCAACTGTAGCTCAGAGCTTTGTAAGTTCTGCCATCATTCGAATTCGTTGCTCGATCAGCACAGTCTCTATCCCATAAGTACAACAGAAAGGTCAATGAGAACAGACGCAAAAGGTAGAACAGACTCGGTAGGAGGATGAACTGGCTCAGTGGGAGGAGGAGCAGAAGTCGAAGACAAAGGAATATCAGTGGATGGAGGAGGAAATGAAAAAGTAGGAAAATCCGAGGGATTAAAAGATATAAGATCATCAATAGGATCAGCCGGCACAGTCAGGTCAACAGGCTGTGCTGGCTCAGAAGAAGCATGTGACCGACTCTGAGCAATGATGGAATGGACAATCGACCGGAAAACCCACCTCGAAATCTTCCCTAGAAAACTAGGGCTGTTACTAACCTATAAATCAAGCAAGCATAAGGCAGCCCTACCCTCGTCCTCGTGACACGAAAAAGCCACAAAATCTGAAGGCAAATAAACGAGGGCAAATAAATGGAATCTTCTGCAGTAGGGCGCACAAGAAATGAGTCTTCTTCATAGGTAATGAAGAAGTATGAGACACAGGCCAAAGATTCATGCACACAATGTACAATAAAATCTGAAAATCAGTAGGAAGAGGACCAGAGCGAATCGCACCTAGACAGCCTTCCAACGGTGTGTTAAACATCGTCGAACGGACTAGAGAGTCTGCCGGAAGAGTATCAAGAGTCAAATAAGGAAATAAAGGGTGAATGGATTTAGGAATATGAACAAGACTCGATATGACGTCGGGAGTGATCTTAACTATCCTACCCCGAAGAAAAATCCTAAAAGTCGAACCGCTAACATCATGAATGTTAGCGTAAAACCTTGAACTAGAAGACTAGGAGGAGATGTCAACTTAACCAATAGAGGCTTCCAATCCCGAGAAGTGAAAATAGCAGTAAGGTCAGGGGACATGTCAGACATAATGACCACGCGCTCAAACAAAAACGGGTTGTAATGAAAACTGCAATCCAAATGTATCTTGGGCAATCGCAGAGATAAACCTATACCTATTGTAAGAAGTGGAGATACCAGGTGTAGAAGTGACAGTTGAGCTCTCTTAGGTGACTTCTGAAATGAGTAGAATCAATATATCAATACCTTGAGATGATAGACAAGAAAGTATGATATGCATGAGATGTATGAATGCACGTAAAACGAGACAAAGAGGGTAAAATGCCATGTGCCCTAGAATGAATGCGCAACGATATACCATTATGCCTAGATGGAGGTGACTCGAAGACATGATGTGTGCCGTAATGTCATGCCGCAATGATGTGAGGTCACATCGCAGTGTCAACACCAAACATCTGTTTGGATCTGAGGTTTATAGAGAAGGCATTGTTATTCAAAATGGTTATGAGAAGAGCAATTTAAAGTCTAACTTTAGTAATAAAATTTGTAATTACTACAAGAAAAAGGGGCACATCAAGAACGATTGCTACAAGTTACAGAATACAAAAAATTGGTTGCAATTCATAAGGAAAAGCAACCAGAAACTTTAGGTGAAACATATATTACTAAAAATTGTTTCAGTGATAGATAACTCTTGGTTATTTCTGATGATGACTTTAACCTGATGAGAATTGAATTTTTGATACAGTTTTCACTTTTCCTGTGTCCTAACTAGGATTGAATTTCAACATATAAAAAAGTTTAAAAGGTGTTGTGGTAATGGGCAACAATGAACCATATAAGATAGCTGGTATTAGAAGAATCAAAATTAAAATGTTTTGAAGTGATAGTTAGGACACTTGATGAAGTGATACGTGCCCAATTGAAGAGAAATTTAATTTCTTTGAGTACTCTTGATTCAAAAGGATACAAGTACACTGTGAAAGTAGAGTCCTGAAGGTTAGTAAAGGTGCCCAGGTTGTATCGCATACACAAAAATGGTCTCAGTCGTATGTCTTACAGGATTTGACAGAATCACTGGAGACAAATTAACAAAGCTTAGTTCATTGGTGGATATTCATTTTGATACATTACCGTTGGAGTTTGGTTTGGAGTCCATGTTAAAAAATACACTCCAGTCGAGTTCAGAAGTTATGGACAATGTTACTTTGCCACCACTACTAGTGGTGCCAACATATTCAATTGCTAGAGACAGACCCAGAAGAAATATTAGGCCTCCACATAGGTGCGAGGAACCTAATTTAGCTACGTATGCCTTAAGTGTGGTTGAAGGTGTTGAACCTAGTAAAGAACCTTTTACTAAAGTATTTTGTGGTGTTGATTTTGTTTCAGGGAATATTTCAACCCTCTTTAGTAACTTTTGAATTATATGTGATTTTGTTTGCTCGTGGTAGTAATTTGAGCAAATTTTGGGAACTTGAGGTAATTCTTCTAAATAGTGCTTCGATTCAGTTATCCTAAATGGATTTTGTGAAAGAGGTGGATAATTCTTTTTTTTTTTGTTCGTTAGAGAGTTTGGTCAATGTTTTTGTTGAACAGTTCAGTTTCTGCATTGCATTAAAGTTTGTCTCCACGTGGAGAATTTTTGGAGTTTGTTTATTGTATTGGAATTTGGTTCAATGTTGAGATTTGCTGAAGTGGTTCTTGAAGAGGTAAAAATATGGATCAAAGAGGAAAAACGGAGTTCTCGGGGCTAGCTAGCTGCTCGAGCACAAAGGTGTTAAAGTTTTTATCAAAACTCAACACCCAGCGCCATACATGCAGCACCTGATCAATGTCAATGCAGCCTGCTTCCCTCGAGTGACACGCAGCTCTCGCTTATTGCCAAAGCGTTGCCCAAGCGCCGCTGTTACCCAGCCAAATTCCGTTTCCTTTATTTCACACATTTTTTATGTTATTTCCATCTTTAGAATTATTACTAGGGTTGATATATACTCCCTATATATAGTTGGCTCTTTTTCATAATTAGAATAAGTTAAAAGTTCAATAGAATTATTATAAAAACACAATCTTTGTAATTTTTTTTCCTTTATAATAAATTCTTCATTCCTCCGTCAATTTCTTGTATTCTTCTTATGTTGTGATCAATACTTCATATTGTGTCATATAATCTCATTCGTTTGTATCCTAACACTACTTAATCAATTGAGCTTTAGCTCATTATTCAGTCTAAGTTTGAAGGACAACCATATACGTGACCAACTTATTGCTTGTATACTTTTCGTAAGTGCAGACTAGCCTATCTAGACCTTGTTAATGGAGTTGCATTAGTTCAGTGCACGGCGTATCTATCGATTGCATTAAAATTGACACATACAACTACCTTGACTACATGAAGAGTGAAGCGAAGACAACTTCAATTTATTTCACATGATAAACTTTATACATTTGTGTCACAAACATTACATTTTTTGTCGAATGTATTATTCATGTGAAATATTAGAAATAATAAGTGATCATTATACATTTTAAACATTACATATTTTGTTGTCTAATTTATCATTCATGTGAATATATTCAAAATAATAAGTGATCATTATACATCTTCAATTTAACCTAAAGGTGAATTGTGCCATTTGATGCATATGTAAGGTAGATCCATGAAACTATGCCTCACAAGAATATTCATATACCTAAAGGTGAATTGTGCCATTTTATATTCATTAATTATAAGTCTTCAACACAAAATTATTCCTATATCTCTCTTCAAACTTTATTTTTTGGTAATTAGTAGGCCCCATAAGTAGGTGTTGGGGGATTTATCACATGGTCATGAGTTGCTGGACTGAGCTCTCGAGTATTTATTAAGAAAACCAAAATCTTCATGATCCAAGAAATATTAATTATTGGATATTGTAACTTACAACCCCACCATTTATTTCTATTTCTTGCAGCATGTCTGTGGTGCATGCATAATACATGGGTGTATATACATTACAAAAACAAGGGGCTCCACAGGATTTTATACCACGATGAAATGACAAATTTAATTAATTGGGAAATTGACCCCCTTTGTTAAAGTTGAAGTCTTTTATTGACTGTTTTCCTTCTATAGGAATTCATTTCCAAGCACATAACTAAATATTAAGTTGTGTTAGAAGTGTTTTCAGTTAAGACCCTCCACATGTAAAATACTTATACATATATACACATATAATGTCATTAATTGTTTAACAACAGTATACGACAAGTCATTTCATAATTTTTTTTGTCGTTTACTGCTAACTGATAGTTTTGTTTAGAGCAGATTATTCACAAGTAGTGACATAATCACAAGCGAACTAGTGATTAACTGTTTAGAAAGATCTGTTAGAAAATATATGGCAAATAGATTATTTAGCAAAAGGATTTTCACTTGTGTATGTGAAATTAATCCCACATTGATTGAAAGTTGGGATTTTGAAGAGGAGCCTTAAAAGGGATTACAATCCCACATTGGTTAGAGATGGAAAAGTGGGAATATATGGGGACTATAAATAGTACCATCCCACATTGGAAAAAGAAAAAAGAAATGTGGCAAGTGGGAAAACTTAAATGGTTATCCCACATAGGATAAGAACAAGTTTTTGGACCAATTTATATATGGTTAACAATTTGTAAGGTGTAACCATTTGTAGCATAGAGACTCCTCCATGGCCTACGCGCCCGCAGGGGGGGGTGCAAATCTTGGACCGACTTGGCCTTCGAGCCTTGAACTTGTGTGCGGGCGCGACCTGCGTACACGAATGTCGGACCGAATGAGTCAAAAATTGGCCACGAAGTGCAAGCCACCTTTTGGAATTTTTCTTTTACGTTTTTCCATTTAAAACATAACTTGAAAACGTTTTTCATTTATGTTGTAACTCCAAAACGTTTGTATTTACATTGCAGTGTAATGACTGCATTAAGTGACATAGGCTCCTCCTTGCCTATATATACTGAACAATTCCTTCAGTTCAAATGCACCACAACAAGCACGAAACTCTCTGCTTCCTATACGAATTCCTGTCTTCTTCCAGTCACTTGGTGGTTCCGTTCCGGCACTCTCTTTCAGTTCGACTGCTCAAGCTGCAGTTCACTGCCGTTGTATCCTGGGAAGCAAGCGCTCGAGTTACTCCGGTGAGGGGGCGAATATTGCTTTAAGGACACTGTGTTGAACACAGGCCCCGGCTCTACAAACGTCAAATTTATTTCCTGCCCGCTGCAATATTTTATTTCTGTACACTGCAATATTTTGTTTCTGTCTACTACAATTGTTTGTTACTTCTTCGAATTCAGGTTACAGTTTATTAACAATCTTAAAGCAATTTTTTTTTTTGTACTGATTTTCTGATTGTGTTTCAGAAATGGAAAATACACCTACCAGTAACGTTGCAAATGAAATTGTGTCTCCTGTGGCTCAGACTGTGGCTGTGCCAAGTACTGAAGTGGCTCCTGTAACTGTGCCAAGTACTGATGTGGCTCCCGTAACACAGACTGTGGCTAATATGCCAAGTCTACCTGCAGGCCCGAGTGGAACTAAGACTGTGGCTCCCATGCCAAGTCTGGCTACTGGTCCAACTGTGACAGTTCCCATTAATCACGGGGAAAAGCCGGAGAAATTCAATGGTTCGAATTTCAAGAGGTGGCAACAAAAAATGCTGTTTTACCTCACGACCTTGAATCTTGCGAGATTCTTGACTGAAAATGCTCCAGTGCTCCAAGAGGGTCAAGGAGACATTCAAGCAATCAGTGCAGTGGATGCTTGGAAGCATTCTGATTTCTTGTGCCGGAATTATGTGATGAACAGTTTAGCTGATTCATTGTACAATGTGTACTGCACAATAAAAACGGCCAAGGAATTATGGGAGTCTTTGGACAAAAAGTACAAAACCGAGGATGCCGGAGCCAAGAAGTTTCTTGTGGGCCGCTTTTTGGAATACAAAATGGTGGACTCCAAATCCATAATCAGTCAAGTACAAGAATTACAAGTGATCTTGCATGAAATTCATTCCGAGGGAATGGTTGTGAGTGAATCCTTCCAAGTGGCTTGCATAATTGAAAAGCTACCTCCTGCATGGAAGGATTTCAAAAATTACTTAAAGCACAAGCGAAAGGAAATGAACGTTGAGGAACTAATTGTTAGACTTCGAATTGAAGAAGACAACAAAAGTTCTGAAAGAGGGTTCAATCCGATTGTGGCTAAAGCCAATATTGTGGAGCATGGCCAAAGCTCTAAGACCAATAAGAACAAGTTTGGGCCATCTGGAGGCAAAGGGCCCAAGTTGGGGCCAAAAGGTGGAATTTTCAAGAAGAAGTTTCAAGGAAAATGCTTCAATTGTGACAAGATTGGTCACAAATCTACGGAGTGCCGTTTGCCGAAGAAGAAAAAAGAAGCAAATATGGTTGAAGATGTATCTGACATCAACCTTGTAGCTGTCGTTTCTGAAGTGAACCTGGTGGGTTCAAATCCGAGAGAATGGTGGATAGACACCGGTGCCACCCGACACGTTTGCTCCGATAAGGAGATGTTTAGTGGGTTTGAAGCAGCGGATGGGGAGAAACTGTATATGGGAAATTCAGCGACCTCCGAGATCAAGGGCCATGGAAAGGTGGTTCTAAAGATGACTTCTGGGAAAGAGCTGACTCTTAACAACGTGCTTTATGTGCCGGAGATTCGCAAGAATTTGGTTTCCGGCTCGCTGTTGAACAAGCATGGTTTTCGTATGGTGTTTGAGTCAGACAAAGTTATTTTGTCTAAGTCTGGAATGTTTGTAGGAAAGGGTTATGTTAGTGATGGGCTTTTTAAGCTCAATGTAATGGCTATTAAGCCAAAAATCAATAAAATGAATAACTCTTCCGTTTACTTGCTTGAGTCTTCCAATTTGTGGCATGGTCGACTAGGACATGTTAATTACGATACATTGCGTAGACTAATTAACTTAAATTGCATACCTACATTCCAAATTGATAATAAACATAAGTGTGAAACTTGTGTTGAAGCAAAGTTGACAAGGTCATCATTTCAATCCGTTGAAAGAAAAACTGAACCTCTTGATTTAATTCACACTGATGTATGTGATTTAAAATCTGTACAAACAAGGGGAGGCAACAAATATTTTATTACTTTTATTGACGACAGCACAAAATATTGTTTTGTGTATTTACTTAAAAGTAAAGACGAAGCTATAGAGAAATTTGTTCTCTATAAAAATGAAATTGAAAATCAACTCAACAAAAAGATCAAAGTGTTGAGAAGTGATAGAGGTGGTGAATATGAATCACCATTTGCTGAATTCTGTGCACAACACGGAATTAAACATGAAACAACAGCACCTTATTCACCACAACAAAATGGTGTTGCAGAACGAAAAAATAGAACATTGAAAGAAATGATGAATGCAATGTTATTAAGTTCTGGGTTACCTCAGAACATGTGGGGGGAAGCTGTGTTATCAGCTAATTACCTTTTAAATAAGGTACCCCGAAAGAAAGAAGAAAAGAGCCCTTACGAGTTATTGAAAGGAAGGAAGCCTTCCTACAAATACTTACGAGTGTGGGGGTGTCTTGCCAAAGTGGCTGTACCTACACCAAAGAAGGTGAAAATAGGACCAAAAACTGTTGATTGCATATTTATCGGATATGCACATAACAGTAGTGCTTATCGGTTTCTTGTGTTTGATTCTAAAATTTCTGATATACACAAAAACACGATAATGGAATCAAGGAATGCTTCATTCTTTGAACATGTATTCCCATGTAAGTCCAAAGAAGAAGCAAGCTCTTCTAAACGGACATATGAGACTATGATTGAGAATAGTCAAGACAAAGAAGTAGAAGAGGAAGTTGAGGTTGAACCAAGACGTAGCAAACGAGAAAGGACAGAAAAATCTTATGGTCCTGATTTTTTGACCTATATGCTAGAAACTGAACCTCAAAGCTTCAAAGAAGCTGTAAACTCTTCAGAAGGACCTCAATGGAAAGAGGCCATTAAAAGTGAAATAGATTCCATTCTACAAAACCATACATGGGAGCTAGTTGATCTTCCCCCGGGAAGCAAACCACTAGGCTACAAATGGATTTTCAAAAGGAAAATGAAAGCAGATGGAACTATTGATAAGTACAAGGCCAGACTTGTAATTAAAGGTTATAGGCAACGAGAAGGCATTGACTACTTTGACACTTATTCTCCGGTAACGAGAATAACTTCCATTCGAATGATATTAGCGATTGCATCTTTGTACAATCTCGAAGTACATCAAATGGATGTCAAAACTGCTTTTCTAAATGGAGATTTAGAAGAAGAAATTTACATGGAACAACCTGAAGGGTTTTCTGCACCAGGACAGGAAAACAAGGTATGTAAATTGGTAAAGTCATTATATGGCTTAAAACAAGCACCAAAACAGTGGCATAAAAAATTTGACAATGCTATGATGGAAAGTGGATTTAAAATTAATGAATGTGACAAATGCGTTTACATCAAAGACACAGGAAATGGTTATGTCATTTTATGTCTTTATGTTGACGACATGCTCATCGTTGGTAGCAACGATAAGATGATTAAATCTACTAAAAATATGTTGAATTCAAGATTCGACATGAAGGACATGGGGTTAGCTGATGTGATTCTTGGAGTTAAAATTTCAAGAACATCAGATGGACTCGTTCTAAGTCAGTCACATTACGTGGACAAAATTTTGGAAAAATTCAATAATGATGATACTGGCTTGGCTAGAACACCGATAGATACAAGTCAACATCTATCGAAAAATAGAGGCGATGGTATTTCTCAAGTAGAGTACTCTAGAATAATCGGAAGTCTTATGTACCTAATGAGTTGTACAAGACCAGATATAGCTTACGCAGTTAGTAAGCTGAGTAGATATACTAGTAATCCAGGGTCTGACCACTGGAAAGGAATAGTAAGAGTACTAAGATACTTGAGATATACTCGTAATTATGGACTGCACTATACCAGATATCCTGCAGTTATTGAAGGATATACTGATGCGAATTGGATATCTGATATTAAAGACTCAAAGTCCACTAGTGGATTTGTGTTTACATTGGGAGGTGCAGCCATATCATGGAAATCCTCTAAACAAACAGTTATTGCGAGATCTACCATGGAATCTGAGTTTATAGCTCTAGATAAATGTGGTGAAGAGGCTGAATGGCTACGGAATTTCTTAGAGGATATTCCAAGATGGTCAAAACCTGTGCCAGCAATTTGTATACATTGTGATAGTCAATCTGCGATTGGAAGGGCACAAAGCAACATGTACAATGGTAAGTCTAGACACATACGTCGTAGACATAATACCATAAGACAGTTACTCTCAACTGGAGTTATCTCTATTGACTATGTAAAATCAAAAGATAACATTGCGGATCCGCTAACCAAAGGGTTAAATAGAGAGTTAGTTGCAAAGTCATCAAGAGGAATGGGACTTAAGCCTTTAAAAGAATAAGTCTTTGTAATGGAAACTCAACCTAGCTGACTGGAGATCCCAAGATCTAGGTTCAATGAGAAAACTTAATTGCAAATACTTAACAGTGTCACTGTGGGGGTAATCTCATGTCCATTCCTGTAATAACAGTGATGCCCGTGGGAAGAGGATAAGCAATAGGCTTTTAATGATTCTTATGCATCGGAAAATCCGAGCGGAGTAATGCGGGTTACTCTTAATTAAGAAATCACCTATGTGAGAGAGAAGTGGGGCCGCTTCGAAGGGAATTGTGAGGCTCAATTCCTAATAGCTCTTACAGAACCAGGCATATGTTCATGGCCACAAACGAACATAATCATGAGAACTGAATTGTGTTAGGAAGAATCCTGTGTGAGGTACATCATCGTTTACACAAAAGGCAGAACAGTTCAAAGACATCACGTCCACTGATCAGCTAGTAAAGTAAATGTATTTTCATAAGGGAAGGTTCAAAGGGTAACACCTACCTATCCTATGCAGGTTTCAACTGTGGAACTTTATCACCAAGTATTTCGTGTCTCTATTAATTTCCATTCATGTGGGGGATTGTTAGAAAATATATGGCAAATAGATTATTTGGCAAATGGATTTTCACTTGTGTATGTGAAATTAATCCCACATTGATTGAAAGTTGGGATTTTAAAGAGGAGCCTTAAAAGGGATTACAATCCCACATTGGTTAGAGATGGAAAAGTGGGAATATATGGGGACTATAAATAGTACCATCCCACATTGGAAAAAGAAAAAGAAATGTGGCAAGTGGGAAAACTTAAATGGTTATCCCACATAGGATAAGAACAAGTTTTTGGACCAATTTATATATGGTTAACAATTTGTAAGGTGTAACCATTTGTAGCATAGAGACTCCTCCATGGCCTACGCGCCCGCAGGGGGGGTGCAAATCTTGGACCGACTTGGCCTTCGAGCCTTGAACTTGTGTGCGGGCGCGACCTGCGTACACGAATGTCGGACCGAATGAGTCAAAAATTGGCCACGAAGTGCAAGCCACCTTTTGGAATTTTTCTTTTACGTTTTTCCATTTAAAACATAACTTGAAAACGTTTTTCATTTATGTTGTAACTCCAAAACGTTTGTATTTACATTGCAGTGTAATGACTGCATTAAGTGACATAGGCTCCTCCTTGCCTATATATACTGAACAATTCCTTCAGTTCAAATGCACCACAACAAGCACGAAATCTCTCTGTTTTTTTCGAATTCCCATCTTCTTCCAGTCACTTGGTGGTTCTGTTCCGGCACATCCTTTCGGTTCGGCTGCTCAAGCTGCAGTTCACTGCCGCTGTATCCTGGGAAGCAAGCGCTCAAGTTACTTCGGTGAGGGAGCGAATATTGCTTTAAGGACACTGTGTTGAACACAGGCCCCGGCTCCAAAGACGTCAAATTCATTTTCTGTTTATGCAATATTTATATTTTGGTTCTGCAATATTTTATTTCTGTCCACTGCAATATATATAGTTCACTGCAAGTGTGGCACTTCTTCAATTCAGTACTGTAACAAGTTTAGTAACAAGATCATCATGAACCCACAAGTTGTCAGAAGCCGATGGGAGGTCATCGTACTATTAGCGATGGTGTATACATTGTGCCCGGCCTTAAAGATCGACGGTGGTGGATATGATATAAGTGCAAAATAATACACTTCAAGGAGTATATAAAGTTGTATTTTAAAGTTTATTCTATGTTTACTCCATAAAATAATGAACAGAAACAAATTAGTATGTGCATTAATGAAAAATTATTAAGGTTTAAAGCAAATTGATTCCCACAGTTGAATGATTGCTTCACTATTATTAGGTGATTGGACTACTAATAAATTATTAGTTGGCAATCACATGGTTTGTGCTTGCCATTGGGAAGCACTTCAGCCCCCTTCACAACTACCTATCTCTAATCGTCCAGATTGCAGGTATATATTTAGGGTGTTTGAACAACATTATTTTGAAAAAAATGTATTTTAAAATAATAGATTGATGAAGAATGTGTGGTTGAAAAAGAAGGTAAAGTTATTGATGTGATGTAAAATATTATTTTATTGAAGAATTTTTTTTTTATATGAGAATGAAAATTTAAATGTTGGAAAGAATGCATTTTTTTGGTGATGTGATGGTGAATACGTAGTTGAAAAATAAGTAATGGTTATTAATGTGATGAAAAATATTATTTTATTGAAAAATGTGTGGTTGAAAATAAGTAGAAAAATGATAATGAAAATTTTAATGTGTATCAAACATGGACTTAATACGTTAAACGAAGCAGATTAAAAGAACCATTACCAAATACATCAATAAAAAGAAAAAAAAAAATCATTAAAAGACTCTTATCAAGGAAGATTGGTTGAGTAGTAAATAAGCAAGATAGAAATTAATATGGTCCATTTTCATTATTTAAAACAGTACCTTTCAGAAAGGTTAGATATCATTTGTTATACTAATTAACTCAAGCGGGTTTTGAAAATTATTTCCATAAGGATCAAAATAAAATTTGTACAATTTAACTAATAATTTATTTAGAAAAATTAATCACAGTTTCGCGAAGAAGAAAGCTGCATAAGTGAAGGTTGGCCCCTTTCCCCTCTCAAATTCAAGGTAAGTCCTCTTGTTCGGGGTCAATGAATACAAAATTGACGAGACAAGAAGACTCGATTTCTTGAACTAGTACCACAATACTCTTTGAACAATGCATTCCAATTCTTAAAGGAAAACATCACAGATTTATTGATTTACTTCTTAGCTTAAAATTGTTGAGTTCAACGTACTAAACAAATCGTTAAATAATTTTTTTTCTCTAAAACCTACAAAGCATGGAAGGACCCACATGGGGTCATGTGGGGTCAAGTGACTCTATAAATTTTTTTTTTTTATTTTCTCCAACTGTCAAATAAAGTTGCAACATTGCATTTTTAATACCAGTTCAAATTGCTGTCGACATAGTTTTTTGCTTGTTAATGGCGTGAGAAACGGCCAATCATAGTAAAAGCTACGGTGCATTAAAAAGTAGGTTGTTCCAAATTAGTATTTCGAGAATTTCGATAATTTGCCAACTTTAAAAATTCGCCGATGATTGTACACTGAACGAATCCACAAATTAACTACGTCATCTAGAAACTCATTTCAAGAACTACATAATAATCATATCGAATGGTCTAAACGGATTAGAAAATAGTTAAACATGTGTCAAACGTACATCTCAAAAAGAGGCATCTAACTCGTCTTTTTAAAAAAAAAAAAAAATTAATTATTTCATTAACACTTATTATTTTTGCACGATAAATTTCTCAATACAATTTACATGATTTTATTAAAAAAAAAACTTACATGGAATATGACATCAAAAGTTTTAGGATCATTGCGGATTAAATGTAATTTGAATTACTTTGGAATTATGTTTGCATTAAATTTGAATTTTATTGGAATTCATTTACTTTCTACATTCAATTTGATTTACTCACCGTTAGCTCCTCATTTGTCAACGAGATGGTAAACAAAACTATACAAGTAGAAAAATCAATTTGACAATGATGTAATTAGATAACGTTTTCAAAGTATAAAGATGTGTATTTACTTATTTTCATTAATAATATTTTTTTTAAAAAAAATTGCATTTTAATTTTTGACTCCACAACACAAAAAGTTCGGATCCGTCCCTACTAAAAAGAGTATTGATATTCAATAATATGTAGTATAATTTGATTAATTGCAAAATACTATAATTAATTTCATTAATTAGATTATCAACACTAGTATACTAGCTTCTTGGTCCAAAATTATATCTTTTCAATGTCCAAATTGGTTGTAATTATGTAAGTACCAGTCAATATATGCAAGAAACATTCTGGATTCAGACAATAATAGCATTATGACAGTAAATTAAACCTTTGATTCACTAATTATAAAATTACACACACACACACAACTTCAGATGGTTGTACTGTCTGCTTTAGTGGTAACCGCACGATAATAAATTAGATTTAATCTGCATGTGGATATTTCATGGTTGGATATATAGAAACCTTCTCATAAATCTTTATTTTATTTAAGTTTATTTGTTTTATTTGTAATTTGTTCCTATATTGCACATGGGTTTGCTTCTTTTGATAATTAGGATGGTTATTTTGTCTCTCTGTCAACGATAACGTGATTAAGATGTTGACTACGTATTTAATTTGTCCATATTTATATTATCTTTTGGCATTATATAACATAAAAATAAGATGACAAAAACAACGTGAATAAGGATGGAATTTCGGCCATGCATTGTTCCATAGTATTGTAAATGGAATATGTTGGTATCCGACCTAACTGGGTTAGAAAAAGAGTTAGGAGACCCAATTAAACAAACTAGAAGATTGGACTACACCTTCAGCTCGAACATTGTTGGCCATAAAACGTCATGATTAATATATCCCTATTACACTGCTCCACCTCACCTTCAACCACTCCCAATTGGGCACGTGACAGTTATGACGTCAATACCTATTTTGTAACCAATAACAATCAAGCATTGATCATTTAACTTCAGATCATCTTTATCCGATGTCATAGCTAAGGCGTAAATGTCATGATGACCTGCTTGGCCGATCTCAATCAATCAAAAAACTAGACTTTCAAGTGGTGGCACACACTTCTAAGATGATATTGTAGCAGAAAAGACCTTGCACAGGCATGTGAGATGAATTCACATCCTATAAGTAGGGCCAAATTGTTCACTCCTAAGGCTGAGCAAAGGGATCATATGTACAGAAAGTGCTAGTTGATACAAACATCTCTTTCAATATCCTTTATACCAGCACTCTAAAGTAGATGGGAATTCCATTACATTTTTTACAACGATATCCACATCTAATCGTAGGGCTAAATGGAGCCTTAACAATGCCTAAACGGAAAATCAAGCTTACTATAAAAGCAGGAGAAGCTCCTTGAAAATCCAAAGTAATAGTTGAATTCATAGTACTAGACTCAACTTCACCTTATGATGCAATCATAGGCCAGCGTCTGCATTTCTATCTAATGGAAATTATTTCAATGTATCAATATTCACTTAATTTTCCAACTCTATATGGTATAGGAGAGGTTAAGGGTAACAAAGAAATGACTGAAAGATGTCGAATGATATGCTACCTAACCAGAATGGGAATTCATGCCCCAGCATGAAGTACACATGTCCTATATGATCGAGCTTAACCTCGGCCCACTAGACCCAAGAATAAAGCTCAAATGTATAATGAGAGAACCTATAGAAGAACTGGACAAGTTTTAGGATAGTATGTATGACCCTTCAAAAGAGCTCAAGATCTGCCACGAGCTACTCCAACCATTTTGATCTTAGTTGATGGAATTCATCCGACAGAACTAGGGCTGGACAAAAGTCCCGAACCAAACCAGATCGAACCAAACTGAGCGGTTTTTCATAAGTTAAATACCCGAACGAGTATCCGAATTAAGAACCGATGGATTTTGGTCGATTTTTGGGTCTAGACCAAGAACCGAAGAACTGAATCTAAATAGTTTTTTAATTTTTTATATTGAATTAATTAAATTAAATTAAAAATTTTTAAACAAATTAGCAAATTAATCCAGCCAAATTAGTTTTTTTTTTTTTAGCCCAAGCTGCCCAATATTAGTATCTACTTTTTGGTATGGATAATCGATGTTTTAATATTAGTATCTACTTTTTTATATTTGTTTTCATTGAATTAATCTTATTGGACAACTTGTTATTTATATGTTTTCAAATTGGACTACGTTAATTTGTAAAAGTTACGAATGTAATTATTATTAGTTGTATTTATGTAGTGTTGTTGTAAATGTTAAAAAATTTAATTATAAAAAAACCAACCCGAACGGTTCCATAATTATATTTAGACCCGACAGTTCCATTTATTAAATACCCGAAAATTTTGGGTCGATTTGGTTCTCTTTAGAGTCGAACCGAACCAACCCATGTCCAACCTAGACAGAACCTAGATGTCTTCGCCTGGAGTCACAAATATATGGATGGAATTGACCCAAAGGTCTCTTACAATAGCAACAAAGATGACACCCCCTTAATCTCGAGAGGCATGAGGCTTTAAGCAAAGAAGTGAAAACATTACTCAAGATGGGTTCATTCATTAAGTAGCCTACCTAAAATGTATTGCCAATCCGGTATTAATTAAGAAAAAATGAAGACTAGAGGGTGTGTATAAATTTTACCAATCTCAACAATGCATGTCCTAAGGACAATTTTCCTTTCCCAATGATAGATCAAATGGTCGACGGCACTATAGGACATGAGCTGCTCAATTTCATGGATACATGCTCAGGGTATAATCAAGTTTCAATGTATGAGCCTGACGAAGAACATACCTCGTTTATCACTGATAGGGGTATGCACTGTTACAAGATGATGTCATTCACTTTGAAAAATGTTGGGACAACGTACCAACGACTTGTTAACGCCATGTTCGGAAAATAAATTGGCAAAAAGCAAGGATCACATGCAACATTTATTCGAAATGTTTGAAATCCTAAGGAAGTACAAGATAAAACTAAACCCCGTTGAGTGTACTTCGAGGTATGCTCAGCTAGTGATGTCAACGAGCCGAGTCGAGCCAAGCCCGAGCCCAAAAAAAAAAGCT
>CAIGRF010312538.1:14692-30080 GCA_903798235.1 Fraxinus ornus | reverse complement strand
GAAAAAGCTGACATTTCTAAATGTTCTTGAACCCATAAAATAACTGCAGCATAAAATTTTACTCTACACCAAGAAAATTCAAACCTCCAAATCTTTGACTAGTTTCAAAACTTGAATCCCTGAAAATAAAAATAAAGAATATTAGTCTCAATCTTTATAACAACCAACACAAAAAAGAAGGGAGGGGAGGAAGAAAAAAAAATGTTACTGTTCACATGAACAGTGCGACACTGTTCACGTAAAAAAGAAGAAGAGAGAGAGAGAGTGAAAAAAAAATACGATAAAACCTAATCTCATTTTACCTTTGTTTGCAAATTTAACTTGTTAGTTTGTAAATTTATAATTTATTCATATAAATAGATAAGTATCAGGCTTCACTTAAACTCGACTTGTCATAAAATATAAAAAGTCTGTTAAAAAAAAAAGGGAAATCAAATAAATCAAAAAATGTGTAAAATAAATAAATAATCGAACGACGATTACATCAAAAAAAAAATCAAAATCAAAATTCAAGATTTACTAATTTATTTATTTCATAATAAATTAATAAATCTTGAGGGGGCATTTATAGACACAGAAATATAAAATAAATAAATAATGAGTTGTGTCAATTTAAATGATTAGCCCAATTAAACTAAAAAAATTACTAAGCCCATAAGATTTTTAAAAGCCCAACCTACTATTTTCTTAAAATCCACAACTATTCAATTATAATCAATTTAATTGAATTAATTAAGTGATTACCAAAATTGGCCACGAATTTCCCCTATAAATATGGTCAATGGTTCATTACAAAAGGAGAGCAAAATGTGCAGAAGAAAATCACGAAGTGTTGAAGAAATCCCAAAGCCGGAGCAAGAGAAGAAATTCTCTCAAATCCAAGTCCGGCGAACACAAAGAAGATTAAATCTTCTTCAAATCAAATTCAAGAAGATCAAAGTATTCTCCAAATCAAATCAAGTTAAGTCCAAGAAGATCAAAATCTTCTCCAAATCAAATCAAGTCCAAGTCCAAGCTCCGAAGTACATATTCAAGCGCCAAAATTCAAGTGTCTAACAGGTCAAGCTCTCGACAAATCAAATTCTCAACAAATCTTGAAGTCCAAGATTCAAACCACGTGGCCCTTCGTCTTCGAACACTCAGATCATTAATCAGAGGATTAATTGCATATTTGCAATCACAAGAAGATTCTAATCCATTTGTATTGTATTTTTCAAAATACAATTTTGTAACGATTTCCGTATTTTAATATACGCGAAATCCGTCGTACAGTTGAACTCAATGCAAATTGGTAGAATTGGAAGAAATGAATGAAAAACGGACAAAACGAAAAAAAAATCCAAAATTTGAAGACCAAAGTATAAATATTCAACGGTTGATTCAGACCATAAAATGATGATTGAAGATCACATATGATCAATTGGAGGTCAAATGAGTGAAATACAGTTGAACATTTTAACAAATCAATTTTCAGTCGAAAAAATTATACTCCGAATTTTTAGCCTCATATTGAAACCCATTTCTTGAATAGAAAATGTTCGAATTGGAAAACATTGTATTTCTAGAAGAGTTGTATCCATTTGAATTAGTTTTCAAGCGCAATTTGAGTAATTTTAATTGAATATGGAGTGAGAAAGTTATGACCATAATACTGAAGGTTTTGTAGAGACAAAACATCACAAAACTGCGTGCGATACGCGAGCTTTCACGACCCAAGAGCCATTTGACTAAATGGCGCACGCATGGTAATTATGCATATGCGCACAAGTACTGACTTCTTTTATAGACCAATCAGCAGTTTCCTTTCTCGATTCAAACTCCTTTGGAACCCAAATTGGACAGATTTTGAGCTCTTTTATGGCGTTTGTAAATACAAGACAAAGGCTACATAATGGAAACCCATCTCTTACCTCTTCATACAAAATATTATCATCAAATTCATCCCCAACAGGGGGCCCATTGCTATATTTTGAGAGAGAAGATCAAGGCTAGCAAGGAATTGAAGGTAAATTACATCAAGATTTTGAAAAATTCAGCATTGGATATGGGGATCAACATTTTTTGAATTATGTCATGATATTGGTGATATTTTTCTATTATTCTTCCTGTAATTTATTTTAAAGCATGTTAGGCTAGATCCATTAATTTCGTATTGGATTATAAATTGTGGTAAAGTTACATGTTAGAGTTGATTTATGTTTATTCAAATGAAACTTGATATTTATGCGCATAAGATTTATGCTTTACATCATGAAATAATAGTTTGATTCAAAATTTGAATATGTTGGAAAAAAATTAATTAGTGGACCATAGATGCTAAATTCATATAACCACTAAATTATACAACATTAAACCAATTCTAAAAGAGTTTGGGGGTGATGGAGTTGTTGTTGGGAGACATTGAGATGAATGTAGAATACATGTGTGCTAAATTTTGTGTGAGTTTTCTAAGGCCAATAAGATGAAAATTTTGTGAAAATATTAAGTTAAATGTTGACTTCTGAGAATTAGTGTTTAATAAGGGGCATTGATTTAATCATTGCATGAAATAAATCAAAAAAGAATAAAATATATTGTCTCATTGTGAATTCTATTCGTAATCTTTATGACTTGAATGATTAAGCTTTCAATGGTATCTAAAATCAAGTACCCTATAGTCACCTGACTTGGAAGTTATCGGCAAGAAGCTCGCTATATGATGATTTAGAAAGCTTAATAGAGAAAAGTCAACATATAAGATGAAAAGAAAACGGTAAATAAAAAAAAAGGCTTGAAAGAATTGGAAANAAAGTATGAACTCTTTGACAATGTGCATTGAGGACGGAGGAATAATGTAAATAAGAATCTGTATTGCAGCAAATGAATTGATTGGAATTTTGTTACTTGATAGTATTTCATTTTGAAACTCCTTTTTATTTAGGTGGTGATGTATTACATTTTAATATTCAAGTGTATGGATTCAAAAATTTGTAATGAAATAATCAAATCTTTATGCAATTTTAGAATTTGTTGAAAAAGAGTATTTTCAATTTTGGTGGTCAATTAAAAAAAATCTTTAATATGACATACGGCAACGTTTTTTAAACGTTGCGAAAGAGGTCTTTGGCAACGTTTTTTAGTCTTTGGCAATGTTTAAAAAACGTTGTCGCATCTTCCTACTCTACGGCAACACTTCGATTTGCAACACACGTCCAAACGTTGCAAAATGTCTACGACAACGTTGGCTGTTTTTGTTGTAGTGAGCATGCAAGGAATAATCTAGAAGAGGAAAAGGATCTAGAAGGCCTCATCACATAGAGTTTGTTATTTTGTAACCATACTTGATTCTTTGTAATTATACCATTTTAGCACTGGTTTTGTAAGCTATGGGCTGTACATTCATTCAAAAAGTATCAATTAAATTACAAGAATTGTATTCAAATATTCTGTTTTCCAGCTTATTGTTTAGCATTCTATGTCTTCATCTTTATTAATCCACTATCTTATATTATATTAGAGCCAAATGATGGCAAAGCAAAACGTTGAAACACAACAAAATGTTGAAATACAAGGTGATTCATCAAATGCTAGTGCAAATCAAAACCCAAAAAATTAATCCTGAAAATGGATCTGATTTCAAAAGTCTTGACCCTACACAGATTGGGACAACCCATATCAAAAAGACTTTAACCCATCATGATATGTTATGCGTCTCTTCTTTTGATTTTAATTTGATATATGTTAGAAAGTTAACCTTGGAATCACATTGCCGTGTTATTTTTCTTTCTGATCATTGTTACATACAAGACCTTTGACTTGGAGCATGACTGGGATGGGTGAATTGAAGTCAAGCCTTTACGATATGATGAGGACACCAGTTTGTCCTACAGCTCTTCAGCAAAGTTTGAACCAATTAATACAAAGTTCATATATTGCAGCACCTATGACCAGCTCTTCAAAACCTTTTGATATCTAGCACTACAGATTTGGGCATCCATCATTTTCTATTTTTTCCAACAAAGCCATTACCAAATTAGATAGGTTAAAGCCGTGTTGTGTTTGTCCTTTAGCCAAAATGCACAAGCTTTCTTTTCATGTAAGTCAACACACATCAGAAGCATGCTTTGATTTAATACACATTGATCTTAGGGGGCCTTGAATCAAGATCGTTCGATCTAATAATTAGGGGGAATTTAACATGAGAGAATTTTATCTTGAAAAGGGAATCATACACCAAAAATCATGTGTTGAGACCCCTCAACAAAATGCAATAGTTGAGAGGAAGCATCAACACATTTTAAACATTGCAAGAGCCTTGAGATTTCAAAGTGGATTGCCATTAAGATATTGGAATGAATGTGTCATGACTGTTGTGTATCTCATCAATAGAACACCCTTATCCATTCTTAATCATAAAAGCCCTTTTGAAATTCTATTCCAAAAGGAACCAGCATATTCTAACCTCAAGTTCTTTGGGTATCTTACCTTTGCTATTACCCTCATGCAAGGCAGGCACAAATTCGATTCCAGGGCCAAGATGTGTGTCTTCCTTGGATATCCTTTTGGGATTAAGGGATATAAACTTATTGATTTACAGGCAGAAAGAATTTTTGTATCCAGAAACGTAGTTTTTCATAAAACTGTCTTCCCTTTCAAAGAAACCAAAACTACAGAGCTCAATGATGCTAGATATCCTACTGTTCCTTGTTTCTATCAAGATTCACCAATTCCTACTCCAAACAATCACACATTCCTGGAACCTGAAGAGCCAGATATTCAGCCTATCTTAACTCCCAGCCATGAAAGTTACAGTGAACACTACGACACAATTCAAACCCAAACTGAACAAAACATAGAGTGAACAGACTTGCAGACCGCATATGTTGAAACAATGAATACTCATTTACCAAGAAAGTCCACCAGAATCAAAAGAGTCCCCCAGTATTTGCAGGACTTCATATGCCAACAGGTGACTTCATTCACTCCATTGCAGGAATTGGCCAAAACAGAGATCTATAACCTCAGGTAGCCATACCCCTTTAGTAATAATGTCTCTTATAAAAGGCTAACCGTTCCTCATAAAGCTTTTTTCAACTCCATAACTTCTCAAATCGAACCAAAACATTTCCAAGAAGCTATCAAGAACCCTAAATGGTGTGAAGCAATGATGGCAGAAATTAAATCTCTTGAGTCAAATGACACATGGTTAATTGTTGATCTGCCACCTGATAAGGAAAGAATATGGTGCAAATGGGTGTATAAAATCAAGTTTAAAGTTGATGGGAGCATCGAAAGGTACAAAGCCAGGCTGGTTGCAAAGGGTTATACACAACAAGAGGGTTGGATTACTATGACACCTTTTCTCATGTGGTAAAAGTGGTCACCATTCAAAGTTTACTAGCCATTGCAACCATGGAAGGGTGGTTCTTATACCAATTAGACGTCAATAATGCGTTTTTACATGGTGATTTGAATGAGGATATGTATATGCAGTTGCCTCCTGGATATGGCACTAATGACAAATCAAAGATGTGCAAATTACATAAAAGTTTATACGGCCCGAAGCCAGCTTCAAGGCAGTGGTATGCCAAGTTATCTTCCTTCATTACTCAACATGGTTTTATCCAGTCAAAAATAGATTATAGCTTATTCACTAAGGTTACAAAGAGCTCTTTTACAGTAATCCTGGTATACGTTGATGATGTTATCCTAGCAGGGAATTGTATGGATAATATTAATGAGCTTAAGGATGTACTTGATACAGAATTCAAGATGAAGGACTTGGGGAAATTGAAGTACTTTCTAGGAATAGAAGTAGCAAGGAATACACTTATGCCAAAGAAAGTTTGCCCTTGACTTTTTGGGAGATTCGAGCACTATAGGATCAGCACCTTCAAAGATACATCTTGATCATAATATCAAATTGAGTAAAGATGAGGGTGATCTACTTCTCGATCCTACTATCTATAAGAGGTTAATAGGGCGATTGTTATACCTAACTATAATAAGACCAGACCTCTCATATTCAATACAGTTGCTGAGCCAATACATGGACAAGGCTAGAGTACTAACCTCCATGCAACCTATAAAGTGTTATCGAGACAAGGATTACTTTGTTCTGCTACTTTTGATATGCAGCTGAAAGCATATTCAGATTCAGATTGGGCTGCCTATCCAAAAACTAAGAGGTCTGCGACTGGTTACTTCGTCTTCATTGGTTCATCACTTGTATCGTGGAAATCAAAGAAGCAAAGTGTGGTCTCAAGGTCTTCTTCAGAAGCAGAGTATAGGGCAATGGCGTAGGTGTGTTATGAAGTAACATGGATGAAGTATTTGTTGGAAGATCTGCAGATTGAAGATAATCAGCCAGCAAAGCTGTATTGTAACAACAAATCAGCTATATACATTGCCACAAATCCTATTTTTCATGAAAGAACGAAGTATTTAGAAATAGATTGTCATGTTGTGAGAGATAAATTTCAAAGTGAAAGTATAATTACTGAGTATGTTCACACTGGATCCTAACTAGCTCACATGTTAACAAAGTCCTTGAATTCCTCAAGCCTTTACTCGCATATGCTCAAGATGGGAGTGATCGATATCTACTCTCGATCTGGGGGGAAGGGGTATTGAATTATGATAAGGAAGCTGACCATGTGACATTTGAGGTGTCATCACAGTCATCCAAATAAGAATCCACAGGGAACAATGGTGGTCCAGCATGCAAGGCATAATCTAGAAGAGGAAAATGATCTAGAAGGCTTCATCACATGAAGTTTGTTATTTTGTAACCATATTTGATTCTATGTAATTATAACATTTTAGCACTGGTTTTGTAAGCTTATAAATGGGCTGTAAATGCATTCAAAAAGTATTAATTCAATTACAATAATTGTATTCAAATATTCTGTTTTCGAGCTCATTGTATAGCATTCTATATCTTCATCTTTATTCCACTATCTTATAAGAAATGTGTTAAATTTTTGAATTATGATAGAAGTACGGCCTAAAATTCCACAAAATATATCTCATGTATTCTCGAAAAGACACATGGCTTATACAATATACAAACAGCAAAAATGTATAAATAGGTTAAAGGATAGACAAAATAGAAGAGGAGTAATTTTCAATAATGGAATCTAAATTTAACGAACTTCCAAGGCCACTAATTTCATTTTGAGGTTTAGGAATTTATAGAGATGAAGATAAATTTCTCTTGGTAACGATAAACTACTCAAGCACATGCAGTAATTACCATCCTCACATAAAATTAACTGCATTCGAAGCAGCCTCTACATCCTCCGGGGTATCCCTAAGTGGATAAAACCACATTAAAATGTTTATCATCCCTGTTTTTCCTCCTTAGCGTTCATGTATGTACAAACGTAATAATATTTATAATCAATAATTAAATCTCAAAAGTGTGTATTTATACATGTCTGAAATATCAAAATGAAAATCTAATAATATTTCCTGTATATATTAACTGCATGTGCATGAGCAAGGATCAAATCGTGTGTCACAGTATATGGTTAAGTGCTTGGATCTCCATATGATGAAGTATGGTAAGGAGAACTAAGTGCAATATCAAATGGTTCTCTCTCTGGATTTTTTCAAATGAAGTAAGGTGAGGAAAATTTTGTACCATAGCAACTAATTCTCTAATTGGATCTCCTTCAGAGGAAACAAGTTGAGGTAAATTGTGTACCATAGGTTCTAGTTCTCTAACCCTGACCAAATTTACTTCTGTAGAGGTAAAGTGAGGAATAGTCTTTGCTCTTCCGTGATGAAGGATCAAGGAACGCATCAGTAGTTCCATTGATGTTGCACTTTGTTCTACCCAGGAGGCACTTATTTTCCATCGAAGTTTATGAGAAATGCAAGATTTGACCCAACTACACCTAGAGGGGGGTGATTAGGTGTAAATGCGGAATTATCAAATTAATTAACACGCAACAAGTCACATAATTCAATTTAGCCTATCTTTGAATATCACAGTTATATCAAAGTAATAAACAACAGTAAACAATACCAGAATTGTTCACAGAGAAACCCAACGTGGGAAAAACTCTGGGCGCTTTACCAGTCAAAGATCCACGATAAACTGTCAATTAACTTACAGGCCACCATCAAAGTTGACAACACAAGCTTTCGGATCTCCCGTCTGAAGTGCGAAATAGCCCTCCTGGAATGTGAACATGAACACCAATCCCGGCTCTTCTTTGTAAAGCAGTCCTCCTGGAATGAGCACACGAACTCCACTTCTGACTCTTTACGTAGTTTATCTCCTGTAGATCTCCCCAAAGAACTCCTTGTTCTTCATTTCTTCCTTGATCCTTAATGCAGCACAGTTGATGAAACAATCTTGCAGTAGATCCAAGTGAAGAAAGCAATTCGGTGTTTGATTTGGCTCTTTGATGTTTTCACAACTAATGGCGCATGAAAAATGGAGGGTTTGAACTTAGGATATGATGAAGCATGAATTCTCTCAAGAATGTAATGTGTTCGACCTTTCTGCAACAGAAGACGCGGCGCCAGTATTTATGTGTTGGACGAAACATGTTATATGGGCCAAGTAAAATTCTCGAAAAGGGAAAATTAGGTCTGACCGTAACAACGTCGCTCGAGCGAAGGGCATGTCGCTCGAGCGACAGTGGGATGAAGGGCGAGACAAGCAGTTTCTGATTCCTCCACTCGAGAAGCACTCCGACGAGCAGCTAGCGAAAAATCGGTGTGAATCCTTCTTGTTCCAGACATGGAACCCCAAACCCTAGGCTATCCTACCAATTATGAAACTTTACAATTCAGTCCCTAAACTTTATAATTGTTCAAGTTGATCCTTTTGTCCACAGAATCGCCAATACAAAATATAAAACTAATAAACTCCCCATTTGGCATTCTGTGACAAAATACAATATAAAAATAACAACCTATCAAAACTATTCAAGTCCAACTGAATCAACTGAATGCAGCTTCAACTTTGTTAATCTTGTATCCTGAAATAAAAAATCACATACCAATGTAAAAACGCGTGATACAGGAAATAAGCAATAAAGTACTTAGAAGCAAAATCAGTGAAATAAGCAAGCTAGTTTGAGATGTAGTATTAATGTTAACCAAGACACCGTAACCACATTAATACTACAAAACATCAAGAAAAAAACTCAAACAGCCATGCATGAAATGCAACACAATTGTAGTGCACATGCTCTCCCCCAGTGCATGATATGCAACGCAATTGTAATGTTACTACTGCAAATAAGTGTTAAAGTAGCAAAAAATATATCTATGTCTCTCCCCAATGACCCCTTAAGACAAAGACATATGCAAAAGATCAAACCAAGTTTAAAGCATAATATGTCTATACATTTTCTATGTCTCACCCCATCGACCCTTATAAAGACAATGATATGTATCGATATATACCAATTCAATAAATGTGCATGATTAAATCTCCCCCTTACTATAAAATATCTCCCCCTTTTTGTCACAAATGGCGAAGAAACGGAGCAAAATCACACATCTCAACAATGTTGGTATAAGTAATTACAAGAATATGCAGTGAACTGTAAACATTCCTACAATACCAACTTAAATAACTCATGGAATAAATGATATAAGTGACTCATTTGTGTTAAGTGTCACTAATCCTCTGGTAGTAGGATTCCAAACCTTAATTTTGAGAAAGGACAAGCAAAAAACATTACTGCTAATAAGTATATTTCCCTACTTATGAAGTCAAACCTGAAAACACATTAGGACCTACATATGAAAGTTTACTTTAATCAAGTTTTTCTTCCCCTGACTTACAGCATAAACGACTTTTCATTCTGCATTACTTGCACCAGGGATGCTCACATATATTTTTCAATCTTAAGTGCAGACTGATTTTCATTAAGCGACTAACATGACCCCTGTAATGAGCTTTAGGCCGGTTAACCCAAGTTAGATGACCATAGGCACCAGGTTATGAGAAACCCCATAGGCTTAATCAGTAGGCTTCGAAAAGTAGCATTAAGATATTAAACCCCTCTAAATTATCACTTTTCAGTCACACATGAAATATGTAGGAGTAATATCAAGTTTAGGTATAATAAAAATGGTCAATTCATGGTCAAAGTCACCCTACTAGCATGTGACTGCCATCCCAACCCTCATACACGCGGTAGAGTTCCACTATCAAAGTCATAGTGTGTGTAGTGCAGATAATATATGAAGAGACCTATATTAAATACTCTACAAACATCCTAAGCTAGCAAAGAAAATTTTGTTACAACACACTAAATAGTCTCATTCTTGATTAAAACCAACAACATCAAGTGTAGTGTGTAACAGACTGTAAAACCAATTTTCAAATCAACTTCTTTTAGTTCTCAGAATTGTTTTTTGTCTTTTTTTTTTGTTTTTTTGTTTTTTGGTATTTTAAAGCATAGAAACATGAATACAACAAACACAAAAAATCTAACAAAACACAAGATCAATAAAAATAAAATGTATGAGAACAACTAAATAAAATATGATGCATACATATCACAATAGCAATTAGTAGTAGCATACTTGCATGCATCAAATAACCTCAATCAGTGAGGAACACAAATACTAATAGTTGTACGAAGAGAGTCAAACCGAAGACCATCCAACGATTTAGTAAATAAATCAGCTAATTGGTTTTCATTTAGCTCTCGAATGAAATGATGTTTAATGTCAATGTGTTTAGTTCGAGAGTGTTGAACAGGATTTTTAGAAATATTAATAGCTCTGGTGTTATCACAAAACACAGTTATAGTCCCCAGCTTAATCACATAATCACTCAACATCTACTTCATCCAAATCAGTTGAGTGCAGCAACTACCAGCAGCAATGTACTCAACCTCAGCAGTAGTTAAAGAGATAGAATTTTGTTTCTTACTCATCCAAGCCACGAAGTTAGCGCCAATATAAAAACAACCACCCGAGGTATTCTTTCTGTCATTGGCATTACCAGCCCAATCGGCATCAGAATATCCAACAAGATCAAGAGTAGAGTCTCTAGAGTTCAAAATGCCATAATCGACCATACCATTGACATATCTAATAATATGTCGTATAGCACTTAGGTGAGACTCCTCAGGATCAGCCTAAAAGCATACACAGACCCCTACACTAAATGTAATGTTAGGTCTACTAGGAGTAAGGTAAAGTAGACTACATATTATGCTCCTGTAAAGTGTTTGATCAACACTCTTACCTGTAGGATCTAGACCTAACCTGATACTGGTCCTTATAGGGGTTCTAGTGTGTTTCTTACTATCTAGTCTAAATTGCTTCACAAGATTCTTGGTATACTTTGATTGTGAAATGAATAACCCCTCATCAGTCTGGTTGACTTGAAGACCAAGAAAAAAAATGTTAATTCACCAATCATGCTCATCTCAAATTCTTGTTTCACACATTCTGCAAACTCATGAGCAGGGGAATCAAAGGAAAACCAAAGACGATGTCATCCACATAGATCTGAGCTATGGTAATGGTGTCCTCAACACATCTTATGAACAAGGTTCTATCAGCCCCACCTCTTGTGAAGCCACGATCTAGGAGGTATGCAGTGAGCCGATCATACCAAGCTCTCAGAGCTTGTTTCAGCCCATACAAGGCTTTATTCAGCTTATACACATAGTATGGGTATTTAGGATCAATAAACCCTTTAGGTTGCTCCACATAAGTTTCCTCCTAAAGAATACCATTAAGGAATTTACTCTTAACATCCAATTGATACAATTTAAAGCCCAAAGTGCAGGCGATTGCCAGAAAAATTCTAATGGATTCAAGCCTATCTATAGGGACAAATTTCTCATCAAAATCAACACCTTCAACCTAAGTGTACCCCTGGACAACCAACCTAGCCTTATTTCTAGTAATAGTACCTTGATCATCAGATTTATTCTTGAATATCCACTTGGTACCAATAACATTGCAATCATCAAGCCTAGGCACCAAATCCCAAATTCTATTTCTAAAAAACTGATTTAACTCTTCATGCATCGCATTCACCCAGTATTTATCCTTAAGAAAAGTTATCATTTGAACTTTACAGTAGGCATAGTTACTACCATCAAAATACGGTACAGACAATGAACTACTCATCTAGACAATCAAAAAATGGGCCAGGACACGAGATAAGGCTGTGATACCAATTGAGAAACGTAAGATTCGACCTAACTACACCTACATGGGGGTGATTAGGTGTAAATGCGAAATTATCAAATTAATTAACATGAAACAAGTCACAAGTTAATTATGTCTAGGTGATTATTCATACAATTCAATTCTAAGGTCAACTAACAATTTTTGTGGTCAAACGGATGAAAACCGTCAATGAGTACTGTAGCTGCGAATTGTTTAAAGGTTTGGTACCGTGGGTGGCACAAATCAAAGGATTGGGCAAAGTCTACAAAAAGTGAAAGGTTTAGTATCGCAACTGCAATTTTTCCTATTTTTTTTTATTGAGATTTGAAATTCCTTCTTAAAATGTCAATTTTAACATGCCTCCGTAAAATAATAACTCTTTTGAAAACATTAATCTTGAAATCCGAATGATTTTATGAGAGCTTCAGATGGATCAAATTATTTATTTGAGCTTGTTTGTTAATATATATTTAAGTGATGTAGAATTATGTTAACATCTATATTAATACGTAGACACAAACTAACAGACCAGAGAGAGAGAGAGAGAGAGCCATTAATCTATACAAATCTCAAGTAGATAGGTGCCACATCTTTCTAGAACTTGTAACTTGTGATTACCATTCTTTAGGCCTCTATACTGGACCAGCTGGATGAACATGGTGGAGTGACTTCCATGTTGACTGTCCAATCACCAATCCTATGTAATCTATACCGTTATGTATCTTTTCCATGACTAGTCTTTGCCTTTGTGATTGCTTCCTCGATTTATAGAATTCACAGGGACTAAGCCTAAAAAAAGATGTTACTATGGGCTGAACGCCACATGAGATCTAGTTTAGAGGACTAAGCTCATGATGCTCATGATAAATTAGGTCACATGTTCATGGAAGTATAAACTTAGATGTCAATCCTAAGATATTCTACTAGATCTTTTGTAGCATTCCTTACCAAATAGAAAATCAATTCTCCTCCTAGAAAATATAAAGTGGTAGAAGCATGATTAGATGAACAAAGGATATATAACCACCAATGAAAAACATAGTTCTCTTATGAAACAGATCCCCAAACAACTTTTATTACCGCTCATTCTAAACAATTGAAAATTTTGGCCAAAACGTAATAAATAATACATGATTTTATGCCACTGTCTTAAAAATACTATTTAACGTGGATGTTAGTCTTTTGTACCACCACATTGTAATCCCACCTGAAGTGGGAAAACCAGCTAGAAATACCAAGGATTTCAATAAATTGGATTTATTTTCACGTTCTTGACCTACTTCAATAATATACTTATAATAAGATAAATTTATAAAATACAAGTTTTCGCTCCTCCATCATTTTTGACTATTTGTATTACATTTATAACACATGTTCCACAGCTTCCGACAACCGCCTCTACCATTGCCTCTCATCGTCGGTCACATGCCACTACCATCATCATCTTCGTCACTAGTTGAATCCCAATATTTTGTTGGCAAACACTGATCATATACTCTCTTTTTACATACCAACGCCACAACCACCAACACAAACGAGAATCCAAAACCTAAACCTATGTCTAAATATAATTTTTTTTATTCTCATTGCATCGCCGCTTGAAAACCATCTCCATTGTCAACTCTTGTCGCCACTATTGCATTCAAATCTTAAATTTCACTAATACCATCATTATCTTCTCTTCGACATAAAGTGGCTTTGGTTATACCCATAAATTATTTCCTGTGGGGCTTAGATCTTGGCTCATTACCCATTCGGCCCATTTATTTCTTTATATATATGTGTGATCCATTTTTTCTTTTGTCCAGCTTTTGACTTGACCGTCGGAGTGCAAACGATCGCGAGGCCTTTTTCTTGACCTTTGCTTCCTAAACGGGATGTTCAGTGTACATGTGATGTTCACGTGGAGGGGATATGGTGGGGATTCTATTGGCACATTTTTTTTGGTCAATAGATTGGCGTCGTCTATGGGAAACGGTACATTAACCATGTTATACCACATACAAAAGACCACGGGGAAAATCTTTTCTAGGAAATTTCCACTAGAAAAAGCAAAGCAGCAACATGTAAGGACAGTATTTTTCCAGGGAGTGTGTTCTACCCAAAAATCAAGGAAGTTGGCTACAAAAGAAGGAAGAAAAATGGCTACTGAAAATCTCTTTGAAAAAAGGTATTTTTCGGTTGATGGTTGAAGAAAACCCACCATGAAAAATGGTTATTTTTTGCCATAGAATTACTGCAAATGAAGCTACTGTATCAAAAGCAATTTAGAAGATGGAGTTTTCTGGTGTAGATTCCACTAACAAAAGGATGCCATTATTTCTCTCCAAAATTTGGCAACTATTGAGTTTCAAGAGAAAGGCCTTCCACCTCATTTTATATGTGTCGGCCGTGATACGCTTACAAACTATTTTGCCCTGCAAGTCTCTCCTACAAAGCTTTGATGTACACGGAAAAATAAATTGGATTTTTTAACACCTTATCATCCCCTTCGAGGCCAGCTCAAAACGCCCACATCCCACCATAGCTTCCAGCGACAACTTTTCACTCCATAAATGAGATTTTATTGCCTTCGACCTCCTTCAGAACCACAATCACTGATGGAGTAACAACCACTATTAAGGGAATCTTGCATTTCACCATCTCCAGCAAAGGTCGTTGAGGTAGTCATGGGCACTAGTAACATTCTGAAATTACACAATGACAGCGATGAGTACTTGCTTTTAACCACTGCATCAACATTAATTTTGATGGAGATAAGTTACTAATAGTGGCATGTTCAAACAAAAGCTTTCATTGAAAATAGGTACTTTTCCTTGCTTTGTGTACCGGTCAGAAGCTAATTGTCAATCAAAACTTTGGATGACTAGTTTGGTCTTCTAGTTGGGCCTGTAGTTTATTCTTTTGGTCTAAAGTGCTCTACCACTTTATCCTCTTGAATGGACTACATTTTTTGGAGGAAATTACGGCCGACAGGTTTTCAAAATACCTTTTTCATAAATCAAGAATCAAGTTTCATAATACAAAAATCAAGTTTTAATTAATAATTTAAATTAATTTTTATTTATCATAACCATCGTTGTCTTTTACGTTAAAACTAGAGAGAGTTTTTAAATAAGTAAAAAAATATCTTTAGTAACCATCTAGAACCGCTTAATCTTCAAACCCTCACCCCCATTAAAAAAATTGCTAAATATTCAAACCCTCTGTTTCTCAATAAAAAAAAAAAAAAAAAAAAAAAAAA
>CAIGRF010312516.1:0-18570 GCA_903798235.1 Fraxinus ornus | reverse complement strand
TTCATTCTTGCGTTAATTTACTTCAATTTTGAACCCATCAATTCATTCCATTTTCAGCCAGAAATTCCAGTTGAAATAAGATTGAAAATCAATTGGAAATCGACGAAAATATTTAAGAGATAGCCAGAAGATGCTGTAAAATTTGATGGATCTTTGGGGAAATCAATGAATGTTGATGATTCATTGATAAATTTGGAGAAAAGTGAGGAGAATGATAATGGGTCTTCTGTAAATTAGGAGAAAGATGGGGAAAGGGAGTGGAGTGTGCTAGATGAGGGGGTACTTCTTCCTCGTCGACGCGTCAATCCGGCTTTTTGAAATCGGAACTCCACATCCTAAACCTCTCGCCGCAGTGGGTGTCTGCACAGGCGTCGATTTAGGAGTAACAAGAAAAGACTCAACCGTATCCGTCGAAATTTCATGACTGGAATTATTCTCAATCGATGGATTTGCAAACGAATTCTGCAAGACTTTTGTTAGGGCTTTTGTTTCTTTAGAAAAGACATCGCAAAACCAAGAATCAGCAAACGCTTGACAGAACGTCCCCCATGGTTGTTCCATCGCCAATAAATTCTTAGAAAAAACCATTTTAAAACTACCAAACAAAAAATAATCAGTAAATCGAACCCAATTTTTTTTTTTTCTGATAAACACGAATCAATCAAATTGTTTCAGGGTTCGACATTGCAAAGGAAGAGAAAATGGTAAATGATAAGAGCAAATGGATTGAGGAAGTTGGGACTGAATAAATCAGGCGGTGATGGTGGTGGTGGGTGGGAAAGAAGGAACTGTGTCGAGATGCATTTGTTTTAATTTATCGTCAAGTTTGCACTATTTTGATCTATTAGTTTTCAATTAAAATGAAAAGGTCCTTCAGTGACCATTACTGAAACCAGATGATACTTCAGTGACCGTTAGTGCAAGTTTTAAACTTCAGTGACCGTTTTTTTATTTTGACGTAACTTCAGTGACTGTTTGTAAAATTAACCCTCAATTGTTAGCTAGTTAATTTTCAGCCTTTAAACAAACAAGTTATCCTCAACATTTCATTTTAATTATACAATCTGTCTACAACGACGATAATCTTTTAAATGAAACATGCCGTTATTAAACAAATATTTCAAATATCTCTTCATTGATGAATGATCGTGCAACTATATAATCCCTTGCGCAGCGGTAAATGGACAGTCACGTACAAGGTACTATTCCAATCTTCTCTATTTCGGACTTGGATAAATTCTTTGGACCAGATATTGAACGTCACTATTGTTGTCAATTTGTTCTTTTGAGGTCTGTTTAATATATGTAAACCACATGACTTTTTTATTATTTTATGTATAAAGATTTCGTTTAGGTGTTCTTTCTTTCTTGTCATCAAGGTTTCTCAATAATATTATCTAACACTAGTGATACTAGAGCACCAGTCTAAGTGTAAGTATGTGACAGATCATAATGAGTTATAAATATTTTTATTTAATTGAACCTATAACTTAATGACACAAGTGATGCTACCTAGACTAGTGTTAACTATCAGTGGTGTTAAATGATATTATTCTTAATGTACATGCATTGATTTCAAAATTTAATATATTGGAAGATTGGTTTTAACTTAAGACCCCAATCAGTCCAAATTTGAGTTTGGTTTGGGTGCAAAGAAAAAGTAAAAGACTTTAATGCATATTTTGAGAAAGAGGTGAATTGAAAAAATGTTGTCCGGTTAAAAGTCTGTTAATTTGTATTGTATGAATTTTTATGAATTTAAGTAGTAGTTATTTTATATATTTGTTGGACCTTAAAAGATTTTAAAAAAAAAGAATTATTATCTTATGCATTTAGCGAGGCTATTAATTTAGTACGCTGGCTTAAATCGGGACCGAAGAATTTTTGTTATTTAACGAGATTATTAATTTATAGAACATTCATTTATCGAGATTTTATAATCCTCGGTATAGCTCTATCTATATGATACGATTCTGAATGAGCTGGAATTTTTTTATTATGACTTAGGTGTCCAAGTTTCGTCCGACAAATCCTGAGAAGTGGCGGTCATCCCCTTGGTTCGTCACTCGGATTAATCCGGATACGGTCACAGCTTATAAACACTTGGGCTGGACATTCGGCGGTTCTCTTCCCTGTAGATCTCTACCTTCCAACATTTAAATGTTGTCTTCCAACATAAATGTTGTTTTACAGCTATCGCTGGGATTCGAACTTTCGATGCTCCGTAGAGAACTCTCCTACTTTACCAATGCGTCAACAAAGGATGGAGGCCTGCAGAGGTTTCTTAGGCTGAATGAATATTGAAACTAAAAGAGGATAAGGAAAATTTCAAATGTAAGAGATTAAATATCACTCATTTCAAAACTACGATACAAAATTTAAAACGTCAAAAATCAGATATTAATTAAATTATATTTGTGAAATAATTAATTAAATATATTAAGGTTACAATATGATCACAATTATCAAATTAATTAGTCCCAAATTATTTTTCGGTCCCGAATAAAATTTCTTATAGGTTACAAATTATTTCAGTCATAGATCAAAAATTTCATCGGTCGCAGATCAAAAAAATTATAGTTCATGATTTATTTATCGGTTACAAATTACAAATTTTCTAAATCACAATTTATTACACGGTAAAAAATTATCAAATTGTTGGTAATAAATTAACAAATTTTTAGATTACAAATTATTTATTGGTCACAATCAACCAAATAATTTGTGATCACCACCTCACCATTGCCCTCCAGTCGAAATGCCAACACCGCCTCACTATCTCCCAGCAACACCGTTGTCGACACCACTGCCAACAATTTAAAATCACAACCACCCCCACCACCAACAAACCACCATTTTCAACTATAAAACCACCACTTGTGTCGACGCCAACGCCACCACCGTCATCGTCACCGTCACCGTCATCGCCACCCGCACCGTCATCGCCACCCGCACCAACATCGCCATCTTATCATCAAGGTCACGGCCAGCAGAAGCAGCACCACCACCTCCTGTACGAAAAATAACAATTACCATCTCCATCACACCAGACCCACCAAAAAATCCCAAAACCCGCTGTCGTCGCCCCCACCACTGCATCACTATTGTCAACTTATCAAATCCACATCAGACTGCAGTCCACAACTGCTGCGCCGCTGCAAGCCGTGTGTCATAAGCGAGGCGTTGCGCAACAAGCACAGTGCTGCGCACAATTACTGCAGCAACGTTAGCACATAGGAAGCTATGGTCACCCGCTGAGCAAGACGTTGCTGTTGTGGCTTTCGATAACGTTGTTGCTGTGTGTCATCACCTGCTATGCTACAACGGTGGATCTCTCGACGACGCAGAGGATAGATTAAAGTAAATAGAAATGAAAAATGCTTTACGGTTAAGGTGGGCTGGGGTATTGTAGATTAAATTATTTTTATAAGATTATTATTAATATTTAAAAATTATATTATTATCTGATTTTTGTATAAACAAACCTTGAAATTTGATTTTTGAAATGTAATTTTTAAAAGTAGCCTTCCATGTAATTTCCACTAAAATTTTTCAAACAAGGCTCTAAACCTGATTATACAATCGACAAAATTCGACCCAAACCAGAGTTTACATACATAGACCATTTGATTCTTACCACGGAAAATGTGAAGCCAAGAGTAGAGAGCATCATAAAGAAAATTCTTTTGTAGCAATCATTTAAAAAATTTAATGTACAGTGACTGGATGAGAATGAGCAAGAACACCCACAACAAATTTCCCATCCACTTATCTTCATTTGTTTTCTGTTGAATCAAGACAGACTAAGAATGTCCGAAACTATATAACTTTGCTCAATGCCAATTCATCAGAATGAAACATAGATAAATGATCAAATTTTGCCGAGGAGGAACTATCTAATAGTCACTGTAGAGTGGGTTTACCACAGTTTATAAGTTGCCTAGCATACAAGTTTCTCTGGGAGAAAACCTACAATCATTGCATTCTGGTGGATGGGCTTTAGAAATTGTCTTTATCTTCGTCTTTCATAGAGTTGGGAATATCGTCAAAGCCAGAGCCTGGAGCGAGCTCATTGAGATCAAGAAAATGCTTTTTCTGTACACCAACTTTATCTTGATCTGTCTCATTTGATTTTTCTGGTGGATGCATTTGCTCATCGTTTGTCTCAGGATGCTCCTCGGTAGGCTGATCAACTTGCATCTCAAGCTTTTCATTGCTCGAATCAGAATCTCGACTTCCCATCGAGAAGTCTTCATTATTACTAGCAGATGGGTGCTCGTCTAATGCATTGAACTTCTCAGGTTTCATTGATTCAGTTTCTGATTCAGACATCTCAATCTGTCTATAATCAATACGAGTTCTGGTTGCCCTTTTACTGCGTCTGAGACCAGACTGTAGCTCATCAACTGACCTCAATTTGGTTTCCCTCCTGGTGCGGGATGGCAACGTTTTGTATTTATATTTATGGGGCTCATCACTCTCCTCACTAGTACTCAAGATATCTTCCTCCTCTTCCTCCTCTTCAGGATTTTCTTCATCCCCCATATATTCTTCATCTCCTTCTGAGCTGCTCGACATTTTCCTCTGTTTCCGTCTCCTTAGATAGTCTTCATCATATACAACTTCACCAACAATATCATCATCACTATCAGAATCTACCTCGTTATCTGAGACAGCATCAACAAACTCTTTCAACCTCTGAGGCCTCTGCCTTCGGCGATTGCTACCAGCCATGAGATAATCAGTTAGTTCATGGGTAGATAACTAACCCCGCCCACCCCAACCAAAAAAAAAAAGGCTAATGGAGTACCTGTAGTCCAATGTTTCAGCTTCTTGATCGTCATAAAATTCATCATTATCAGGTGATTTTGGAGACAGAGAACTGAACGAGGCCTGTCGAGAATATTGTGAAGGACCAACCAATCCGCCATTTGTAGAAACTTCATGTTTTATGTGAGGATCTCTTCTGTCAAAAGGTTCCGGGGAAGGTTGTTTCTTCCTGATGTGGGGAGAGTACACAGATACGTCAAAACAATCTTAGTGACTATGATCCAAAGAAAAAGAATGAGAAAGAAATAGATCTAAAGGGTGACTAGGATTCATACTTCGTGACCTTGATAGCCTCGTTAATGGATCGATCATAATCATCTGCAATATAATCAGCATGATAATCAGAATTTAAACAATTGGGTCTAGATGCCAACAGAGAAATTGAGCCATTGCTCATGCACAATAAAGCACAATATCAAAGGAGTGCTATCAACGACAACACAAAAAACTAAAACAAGTGTATAACCATGCAGTCTGTGAAACCGTGAAGAGTGGATATTCCAAATAAGCTGCCAAAACCAGGCACATCGCAAGCAGGGAGCTCTATGGAGCCAGGAACTTAGTATTTTCAAAATAGACCATGGAAACTATTATTTGCCTGATAAATATTGAACTATTTAGCAACTCCACTCTCACATATACTCCATATCCCTATCCCTATCCCTATCCCCATTCCAACCCCTCAAAAAAGAATAAGAAAAATCAAAGCATAAGAAACCATAAGCGGAACAAATTTCACGTTGAGTGGAACGATTTTCATTTGTGAACGCGGGCGTGCGGTTGTGTGTGTGTGTGTGTGTGTGTGTGAGAGAGAGAGAGAGAGAGAGCCAACAGTTCTCCAATAATTTATCGTTTTAATAAATATTTTGAAGTTCTATTGAATTCATTAAGACAAAGATGGGGCAAATGAGACAATGGCGTGAAAGAGAATTAGATTAGTCTTACCAAAGGTATAGGTGACAGGTTTTCTATCACGGAGGGAGCGACCAGCACCAAGACCATCAATGTTGATCAGGTTATCAAGCATAAGAGCTTGTCTATGTTGCTTCTTTAACAGTCTCTCTTTTCTCTGCATAAATAGCACATCTTAGTGCCAATAACCCCCAAAGAGACTCAGAAAGGAAAATTCATCTACATTTTTGAAACACATGACAATTTTTTTTTAGTGAAAAGGGTGATGTGACTGAATAAAGCATAATATCCAAACTAAACGAAGATGCAGTACATATTATATTCCAATCAAGAGTACACCTTGTGGATCTTCTCAACTTCAGGAAGCATGTCTTTTTTCAATTTCTTCCCAATGGAAACCTCTGTTCTATTTTTACTTGAAAAGAGCTTCTCCTGCAAACAGGAGTGAAATTCAGATGGACATGGAACGAAGAAGGAAAACGTATGAATTCCTATATTTAGAAACTACAGCGAAAAGGTAGTGTAAGGTGCTGTTGAGATTATCGAGCACCTTAGGCATGAGCTTTACGGGCAAAGAAGCAACTCATTTGGAAAGGCAAGCATTTTACATATTATGAAGCCCTAATTTAATATACAGTTGTTGCAGACATACGTGAACAATCAAATGCACCGTACTAGAGGCTTTCTATTAACAACAGAGATTGTCTACAAGATAATAAGATGAGTGGCCTGTTATAACAGTGCTCCTATATATAACTCTTTCCTAAAATACTGTTTCTGCTGTAGTTTTTCCTCAAGCTCTCGTATTTGCCTTTCTTTGTTCTTTGGTTCAATGCGCTCCCTACCTTTTCAGATCTTCACATACATTGAGAGATTCACCCATTGTTCCCCTCATCTTTACATTGAAGGGTAGTGCCACAAAGTTGGAATATATTTGATATATTTTAATAATTATTACATACTTGCTATGTTTCCAGGTTAAAAAGTCAGAACTCAGAACGATACTTCTACCACCTGTGCTTTTTAAAAAACTAGGCTTGTTGGATGCCATCCATACAGCCATAATCTAAGCCAACCATAACTAGGTACTGGGAATTATCAAGAATTTATCCCCCAAATTTTAACCAAGCCCAAACTTACAATCTCATAACAGTTTCAGCCATGAAATTAAGGATCAGATGATTTATGCAGCCATGAAACTCATGTTGCTCCTAGGAAATTTGTTTCCAATTTTTATCCTAAGAAGTACGGGTATGTGTTAACTTATTGCGTACTCCTTCTGATACATATCCAGGCTTGGATACGTTTGGACAATCTCAAATATGTAATGGATGCGAATTTTTTAATTATTTTTATATTTTTAAATTTCTGATACGTATTGAACACAAGAACAAGAATTTTATTGGCTTTAAACTTCTTTAAAAACTTATTATTATTGAAAATAGATTACAAAAGTTTTTTGTTTAATAGATAACTATTTTTATAATTAATAACTTACTGAAAATAGATAAATACTTACTGGTAAAAGATGACAAAAATTTTCACTTAATATTTATGATTGAAACCTACTCTTTTGTGCACTTTATGAGAAGAATAAAATGACTCAACAACGATACAAATAATTAATTTTCATTCATATTCATCTGTGTTTTTTATCAAGAAAAACAAACTTCTATTCAAAAGGAGAATCCAACATTTAGACATTATCAGAGACTCATTTGATATTATTCTTGAAGGTGTTGGACTGCTTGAGGTTACTAATTTAGCATTAGATGAGTTAGAGTTGGAGAGAGTAATTTTTAATGACGATGAAGAAGCTGATGATGGTGTTGAAGCAAATGAAGTTGGAAAATTACAGATTAAGATAAAAAGCTTTAGTATTTTGTTTTATTATTATAGTCAGGCTTCTATTTTAATTTTTTCTATAACAATAAAATTATGCAGAATTTTATGATTTAACTTATTAAAAGTACTACACATATTACATATATATACACAAGTATGAGCGTATCCTAATTTTTTAAAGTTAAATCGACGTATCCATATCGTATTGTATTCAAATTATGTATCGGAATCCATGCTTAGGTTTTATCTATTTCAGTTTCATTATATTAAAAATGGAGAGCAGTACACTATAATAAAAAGGCAGGCAACAAAAGTATCATAAATCAAGTAAATATAAAGAAAAAAAGGTCGAATTTATTCAGATCCAACCAATGATCCTTGTAGACATTATTCATCATATTTTGGCTTCACAGTTTGTTGTGTACTTACTTTCTTGTATTTTTGTACGAGAAAAGATGCAGTTTCTTCATCAGTTTCAGATTTTTTAAGAATGTTTTTGATCAAAATATGTCTTCAACTTCAAAATCAATTTAAAATTTTGAGTCTCCAAATTCGAGCTGGAGCATTTTTTATATTCCCATGAATACACATGCATCCCTACTTCCTTGATAGAATTGACATTGTCTATTGTTTTGGAGCTTTTCAAAGCTATCTTGAGATTGAATAAAGTGATTCCAGATTCATTTTGGAAAAGTAATAGTGAATAGAATTAGTGCATGGAAAAGCTTACAGAAACATTTTGGAATTCATCTAAATTAGTAGCAACTGCTTCCCATTGATAACATGAAGGAGGAATGGGGGGTATGCTCTTTCCTTTTCCTTTCTTCACCTCAACTTTCCTAATCTCTCGGTACAGGCGCTGGCCAATGATAGGATCATCTTCATACCTATATAACAACACATATTTCAATGAGAACTAGCAGAACAGTGAATATCATGGATTACAAGAAAAATAATCATATCATTTCAATAAAGGCAACTTTCTTGTCCTTGCTAAAACTGTATGACAAAATGAATGCTTAGATTACAGATATTAATGATCAGTCCTTTGCCACTAAATGTAAATTACCAATACGAGATTCCTTGTGAATCACCTCCGAGGCGTTCTTTGCGAAATACTGAATGCGGCACACCATGTTTTATTGAGTCATCTATAAAGCTTCTAATATCTTCTTGCTGCAGATTGTAGTATTATTCAGTATAGGTGCACCAAAAAGATACATCCAATTTTATCGAATAGCATAAATTGTAAAGAGCGGGAACTCGCAGTAAGTTTCCAAAGCCTCGAGCAAGGCTTTGTTTGACTAGTGAAAGCTTGTTAATGAAATGAAACTCAAGCTTCAACCCCACACCTAAAGTTGAATATTTTTTTTGTCATAAAGAACTTGATTGACCAGCGTGCATAGTTTATATCGCACAAGTCATAGACACCACAGGTCACTCAACAATTTGCCCTTCAATGTTCATTCACATTATACGTTGTGCTTGTATGTTCTGAAAAAAGCACGGTCATGAAACTTTAGTGAGCCATCCAACAAGTGCCAAAATGACTGTTTTAGAATGTCAAAATGACCTCTTAAAAATGTGTTATATCTTTTGGAGACATGTTTACCAGGAATATGCACAGCTCATCAATACAGGCTTCTCATCCTCCATGCATCAACATTTCAATTGATGAGCTCTTAATATCTCAATTTTAATACGATGATGATTGTTATAGAACTCTTAATTTACTTTTCAAGACGAATTTAAAAGGAACAGATTCTCTCAAATCAAGATTGGGTTGTAATCATTATATGGATGTCAAACCACACATGCATCACATATTTCCCTTGGAATGGTGAATATTTCTTAGAAGGAAATATGTTTCAGTTAAACACGGAAACATATAAGCACCAAAAGTCAATTTTTAAGGATTTGATTACTCACTTTATTTTGAAAAGGGATTCAGTAAAATTGTTTGGATCAAATCAAAATAATCTTTCAAGAAAGTACCTCAACGCGAATGTCACATAATGCTTTCAGAATCACCACACGAACGCCGGGGTCAAGTGCATTGTATGCTTCAATTTCGGCCCTAAAACAATATGGGAACTTGTAAATATCCACAAATCCATTTTCCTAAAGCCAAGAACAAGCACAATATTAGAAGTTTGCTGAAAATGCATGTCTACTAACCCATGTGATGCAACTATAGGTATATCTCCCTCTGCAACCTGCAATGTAAGTAAATCCATCAGATATTGTTAGAAAAATGGGTTCAATTCATCCAAAAATCTGTTCAATTACCCAATGCCACCAATCTCTCAGTTTTCTGCATAAAACAGTTATCCAAGTACCATGTCCCAGCGCCATTCTTGTGACAGGAGGAATTGCCTTTAAAAAGCAAGGAAAATATATATAAAAATGCTTGTTATGGTAGCATGTAAAAAAATGTATAATAGAATAATGCTTCAGAAACTTTTTACAGATTGTATAGATAAGGAAAGACGAGGACACAAACACAGATAAAGAACAGCACTATACAACAAATCATGAAACATTGAGACTGCGGTTCAACAGAGAATTAAGAAAGAGATGTGAGATAGCATCTCCACAGGGTATGAATAATTTAATGACGCAAAGATATTACCAAAAAAGAATCTATCACATTGCATTAAGGGCAAGAACCCAAAACAAATCCAGATATTGGAGAAGACCAAACAACTCTAAACAAGTCCATGAAATTCACCCTTGTTGCTGACAACCAAAAATCCAATAGTTGACATAACATTTGAAAGCCTAACAAGAGAGTTGAGAAGCCTCTATGATAGCCAAACGGTAGGGAAAGAAGGTGTGTCCTCAGTGAGTTTCTAATTGGTCCCTATACTTCCCATTTACCTGCATGTCATTCCAATAGACTTGGAAGAGTTTATATGGCTCTAATTTCAATAGACTGCTAATAACCAGTAAACATATAGTCATCTAGCTGTCCAATCTAAAATCAGAACCACAAGTCAAATTCCAACTAAGTATGGTATTGCCATGAACGCTAGTATTTCAATGAGAATTCCTCCCAATCATCAGCTTAGCACCAATATCAACCTCTTAAAATTCCATCTCTTAGCAGCTTCATCTGAAAAGAGTAGTTTGACACCATAAAATGAAATGGTGCATTCTACCCCTTTCCTCTTTTCTCGTGTCACTAGCAAAATGTGAACTGACATGTAAACCTTTCAACTTATTGCTATGGCACACTACAGAGATGTCCTGGTGATAATCTATAACACACACAGTTCTACATAAACATAAGAATCTAGTATCATCGCCCCTTTTCAATTTCCTTCATCTGTGTTAGAAGAACTTTGGTGGGAATTTCAAGAATAAGTTAAATCTTATATGCTTATACATCTGATCTACATGCTAATGGAAATTCAAATCTATTTTAAATAAATCACAACTAAGCACTAGTCTAGCTTTGCATCTCAAATTTCTATACTTTTGTGGATACGTATCTTCTTTACTGAAATTTGCAGGACTTCCAAGGAGATATTCTACACAAAAAGAAAGAAAAGACAGAAAGTAAAAGAATGAAAGGTCTCCTCCAGGATCTACAGAGGGCTGAATGAGAGCGTCAATTGGCAAACATCTGAGCAGAACGCAACTGAGAAACATAGCTCTGAAGCAGGCCAAATCACCTCCAAGACATTGGGTTAGCTTATAATGTCTTTCACAAGGCTTATATAATGGAACATTGACCTAAATATATTAATACTTCAAAAACAAGATGATAAATACTCCAGTCTAAACAAATCACTTCATATTCCCTCACAGACCCCATATGTATAACCTTCCATGCAACTTGTTACGGCACACCCTGCAAATGCAAGTGCAACTTTGATAGTCATCTAAACCTACCTTCCAAGTAACAATTATTCCATCTATTCTGCAAGAGAGAGATGCATAAACTTCTGAAACCACCACAGAAACACCAAGAACAACCATGGAGATTCAAATTAACACAAGTGATAAAGTTGCACACAATCTGAAATTGAACCAAATGTAAAGCACTAACCTTCAACAATGGCATATGTATATCCCCCAAAGTATTATTAGGCATAATCAAAGCAGTCTCAAACTCTTCAGCAGAAAACTCCACTTTAATATTCAACAAATGCCTAAATACCTTCACACGACACAGAAGACACACATTAGCTTTCAAATAGAAAAATTCTAATCCTTATCACTTTTCATCTTATTCTCTCATTACATACATTCAAGAAATTGAGTATAGAAGCCAACTGCCACATGGATCGAATGGTCCATCGCGGTAACTGTGAGGGCTCCGGCTCCCCCACCAATGAGGTCACTATTTTACTACATTGCTGCAACGGCGACGAGAGGGACCCATTCTCCTCTCCATCTTGCTCCTCCCCCTCCCCCTCCCCCTCTTCCTCCTGCCTGACCCCCTCATCCTCCTCAGACAACTCCTTCAGAAGCCGGGCCGCCAACCTCTCCCTCCTCTTGGTCTTCTTTCGCTTCCTCTCCGCCTCAGCCATCATTGCCTCCGCCTCGGCCGCCGCCTGCAACCTGGCTGCCGCCCTCTGTGTACATGCCCTGGACGGCCTCTCCCTCCTGACTACTACATTATTATCATTATTACTCCTACTACTATTGTTAATATTACCTTCCTTGATGTTCTCAACACAGTTGTTTTTAACATGGGTATTCGGGTTGTCAGGGTTTTCCGAGGAGCGGATCGGAGATGAGGCCTCGGACATGGTGGTCCGATCGGTTGCAGACGGGTCTAGGGAAGAGTTACATGCAAGATCAAGGGCTTGCATTGAAGCAAAAAAAAATTTAAAAAAATTGTCAAAATTTGCTAATCCATTCAAAAGGGCCACAAGAGGAGAAAAAAAAAAGTCGGGGTTTTTCCCACAAACAAGAACAATAAGAAAACCAAATAAGCTACAAAGGGGCAAAAGAAAATAGAAGCTACAGACGAAAACAAGTATAATTAATGAAGATTATAATACAATAGATGGATAATATAAATGGGTTCGTCGGGTTGTGAGATTTCAGAGGTAAGACTTATGAGTGATGTGAGAGAGGAAGACGAGAAGGGGGGGGGGGCAATAAAGGAACAGTGTGTATTGCAGGAAAATTGGGTCTTGAAAATATGTAGATGGTTAAAAAACACGGGTTAATCAGTGAGGACGTGAGATGGTTGGGTTAAATGTGTTAGAAGATTGAAGTTTTGAGAGGAATTTATGGTCAAGGTTAGGGGTTTCTTGGAATAAGGAGATGCAGATAACACACACACGCACGTCACACGCACTAACACATAAATGTGTGTGTAGGAAATTGCAGTGGAAGTTGTATGATTTTAGTTGCTAACTTATATTTTTGAAGTTTTAGGTATTTTTACTTTGGCAGTAATTTGATCTCAAAATAGAAGGATTTTGCTCAAGAAGTCATTAAAAATTAGTTTTGATTTAAACGGCAGTTGTACTTATATTTTTAATTTAAAAATAAAGAAATGAATAAAAATAATAAATATAAGTTTTCTCCTCCACCTTGTGTAACCTCGATTGCCATTTCAAGTTGGGGTTAGGAAAATCAGGAATATGGAAGGCTAGTAGAGGAGTGGAAAAGATAGTAAATGGAAGCCAGTTTACAATGAAGGAGGAAAGAGGGGGCGAAATTAACAAGAAGGTCGAGGAATTATGGAATGGTGAAAACTGGTAATAGATGGGGCTAGAAGAAAAAAATGAAAAGATGTGCAGAAAAATGAGAAATTAAAGTTGTCTCCACCATCCCATTGCCACCACAATTTGCTATTTCAAGTTAGGGTCAAGGAATTTGAACATAAGGAATGTTGTTCGAAAATAGAAAAGAGAGTAAAGAAAAGTCAGTTTGATGAAAGAAAGAGAGAGTGAAATCGGTAGCAGTGATGAGGAATCAATGGAATCGTGAGAATAGAAGACGGATGGGGCAAAGGAAAAAAAAAATTAAAGTTTTTTGTGCTCCTCACACCGCCATCCCTATTTTCCCTTTCAGGTAATCTGTGAGTGAAAATGGAGAATAAAGAAGGTTGGTTTGTTACGAAAATGATAAGAAGAGAATAAAAAAAATCCACCGATGAGGAAAGAAGAATTAGAGGGTGAAATGAATAGCAAGAGTGATTACGGGAATTGTGAGAATCAACGACAAATGGGAAATGGGGCGAAGGGAAATAAATAAATAAAAAAAAAACAATTAGAAATTAATGTTGTCTCGTACCCTCAGAATGTTAAGAAATCAAAGTTGTTATTTTTGGTTCTAAGTTACCACTGTGTAGTCCTAGTCTTTGAGAATTAGTTAATTTGTTTTTGGTTGTTCTATTTTTTATGGTTGCTGCCGTTTTTATGGCTATTTTACTGATGTATTACCTAGCTATTAGCTAATGAATAAAGTGTGACTTGTTCTAGCTAATTCTCTTCTTTATACTATCTCTATACTGTAATAGTGGTATCAGAGCCCACAGGTCATAGGTTCAAGAGTGAATGTGTGTGTGAAAACACCTGAAGTGTGAGTGAAACACCCGAGTGTGAGTGATAATTTTGTCCAACCAGCTATACCTCGCTTTGATGGTCACTACGACCATTGGAGCATGTTGATGGAAAATTTTCTGAGATCAAAGCAATATTGGTCTCTTGTTGAAAATGGCTTTAAAAAACCAAAAAGTAGAGTTGTTGTCACAAATGCACAATAAAAGAAACTTGATGAAAAGCAATATCTCAAATGTGTTTTATATCCATGATTTGAAAAGCAAAATTTTCTAAGATCAAAGCAATATTTTCTGAGATCAAAGCAATATGAGGTGCTTGTGATATTTATGATCCCAATAGAGGCCTAACAATCGCCCATGTGAAGATGACTCCAAACAAATTATTTTCGCTGCGAATTAAGAGCATTTAGAGCTGCTTTGTGACAAAGATGGATGATCCAGCATAGCTTTGGCATTTTCGTTATGGCCATCTAAACTTCAATGGATTGAGAACCCTTTCTCAAAAGAACATGGTGATTGGCATACCTCAGATTGTTCCTCTCGCCAAAATATGCAAAGAATGTATTGTTGGCAAACAACATCGTGAAAAATTCCCAAAAGGAAAGGCATGGATAGCTCAAAGACCATTGGAGTTTATTCATTCAAATATCCACGGGCCTATCAATCCTGCATCAAATGGCAAAAAGAAATACTTTATTTCTTTTACTGACGGCTATTATCTAAAAATATGGGTTTATTTTTTGCAGAAAAAATTCGATGCCTTAACAGCATTTAAAAGCTTTAAAGCTCAAGTGGAGAATGAAGCTAGAATGACCATTAAAATTCTCTGCACTAATCGTGGTGGTGAATACATGTCTCAGGATTTCTCCAAATTCTACAACGAGTATGGAATTCAGAGGCAATTGACAACAGCCTATACACCTTAACAAAATGGTGTATCAGAGAGGAAAAATCGAACTATCTTGAAAATGATGAGAAGCATGGTGACAAATGAGAGAGTTCCAAAGCGGTTTTGGCCAGAAGCAGTAAATTGGAGTATTCATATTTTGAATTGGTGTCCTACATTTGCTATTCAAAATATGACACCATAAGAAGCCTAGAGTGGACGAAAGCCAACTGTTAATCACTTCAAAGTCTTTAGGTGCATTGCATATGCACATATTCCAAATGAGAAAAGGAAGAAGCTAGATGATAAAGGTGAAAATGTGTCTTTGTTGGGGTGAGTAAACAATTAAAAGCTTATAAATTGTTCAATCCTACTACAGAGAAGACTATCATCAGCAGAGATGTAATTTTTGATGAAGAAAACACGTGGAATTGGGCTGAAAAGGGTATTAGGCAACAACAAATACCAGTGATTTTTTATGAAGAAGAAGCAGAAATACAGCCACAGCAGCAAACACATGTTGAAGCTACTTCAAATCAACAATTGCAGCAACAACTTAGCCTCTATGAGACTCAACCAACAATAGATGATACTCGACCACAACGAACTCGAAAGAGGCTAGCATGGATGACTAATTATGAAGTAACAGCGATTGATCAAACAAAGGATCCACTAACCACTTTTGCTTTTCTTTTTTTTTTTTTCAGATTGTGATCCTATGTCTTTTGAAGAAGCAGTAAAAGAGTCAAAATGGAGGAAGACAATAGATAATGAGATAGCAGCCATTGAAAAAAATAATACATGGGAGTTATTTGAACTTTTAGAAGGCCAAAAGTTTTTTGGAGTGAAGTGGGTTTACAAGACTAAGTTGAACAAAAAAGGGGAAGTTGACAAATTCAAAGCAAGCTTGATTGCTAAAGGTTACAAGCACGAATCTGGGATTGATTACACTGAAGTTTTTGCTCCACTTGAAAGGAACGACACATTTAAAATGATGATTGCATTGGCAACACAAAATCCATGGCCTATCTTCCAACTAGATGTCAAATCAGCTTTCCTGCATGGAGAATTACAAGAGCAGGTATTTATTGATCAACCTCACGGTTATGTTAATATTGGCAATCAACATGAAGTGTATATAAGTTAAAAAGAGCCTTGTATGGTTTAAAACAAGCCCCATGGGATTGGTATGGTCGAATTGAAGCTTATTTCTTTAAGGAAAGTTTCAAAAAATATCCTTATGAACACACGATATTCATTAAGTTAGAAGATGGTGGGAGGGTGCTCACGACCTGTCTCTATGTGGATGACTTAGGGTGTGTTTGAGCCACATTATATTTGAAAAATGTATTTTGAAATAGTAGATTGATAGAGAATATGTGGTTGCAAAGGAAAAAAAAAGTTATTGATGTGATGGAAAATATTATTTTATTAAAAAATATGTGGTTGAAAATGAGTAGAAAAATAAAAATAAAAATTTTAATGTATACCAAATAGGAGCTAATCTATACCAAAAATGATAAAGCCATGTTTTATAAATTTAAGGAGTCTATGATGGTTGAGTTCGATATAAGTGATCTTGGGTTGATGCATTACTTTCTTGAAATAAAAGGGACTCAATCTGCTGATGACATTTATTTGTCAAGAAAAGTATGTGAACGAAGTTTTAGATAGGTTTCAAGTGCAGAATTGCAATTTTACAAATACTCATGTGGATGCAGGTTTGAAGCTTGTCAAAAATCCTGAAGGTAAGAAGGTTGACAACAGTGTTTACAAGTAAATTGTGGAAATCCTGATGTATTTAACCACAACAAGGCCAGACATAATGTATGCTAGGAGCATAATCAGTAGATACATGTAGAGTCCTAAGGAGACACATCTTCTTGCTACAAAAAGAATTTTCAGGTACTTGCAAGGTACTACTAAATACGAGCTGCTTTACAAAAAGGGTGGAAATTCAAGTCTATTTGGACTCATAGATTCTGACTATGCTGGAGATCTAGATGATAGAAAAAGTATATCTGGTTATGTATTCATGATGGGGGCAGCAACAATTTTATGGTCTTCCAAGAAGCAATTAATTGTAACCTTATCCACAACTGAAGTTGAGTTTGTAGCAGCAGCAGGATGTGCTTGTCAAGCAATCTGGTTGCGAAAGATTCTTGAAGAACTTCAGTACAAGCAACAAGAACCTACTTCTATTTATTGTGATAATGGATCAGCAATTAAGCTCTCCAAGAATCATGTTCTTCATGGGAGGAAGATGTCAAATTTCACTTCCTAAGGGATAAGGAAGGAGCTATTTATCTCATTTATTGTAAGAGTGAATATCATATTGCTGATATTCTTACCAAACCTTTGAAGTTATCTGCATTTCAAAAGCTAAGGAAGTTGCTTGGAATCTGCACATTGAATAATTCAATTGATAGTTTGAAAACTTTCAATTTAAGGGAGGGATTGTTAAGAAATCAAAGTTGTTATTTCTGGTTCTAAGTTACCGTTGTGTAGTCCTAGTCTTTGGGAATTAGTTAATTTGTTTTTGGTTGTTCTATTTTTTATGGTTGATGTCGTTTTTATGGCTATTTTTATTGATGTATTGTCTATATAAAGGCTATTAGCTGATGAATAAAGTGTGACTTGTTCTAGCTAATTCTCTCTTTTATACTATCTCTATACCGTAACACAGAATCACCTCAATTTCCCATATCACGTAGGGACAAGAAAAATGGAAGGTATTGGAATTTTCAAATTGGGATAATGTATTTATCCTTATTTTATACTTATACTAGGTTAAATTTTAATATATTGAAAATTAACCTATAAATATATTAAATAACTTCTTAGCACACGTCAATTGTTTACCGGAAGTTTAATTATTCTTCAAATAGTCTTCACTCATGAAATTAATTTTCTAGCAAGCTAAACCCATAAGGCTGATGGGCTAGCCCTTGGGAACTTAGTGGTGATATTAGTAGCACACTGAGAATTTGCATTATGGTATCGGACTGGACTGAATTCGAGGCTTGACTAGTAAGGGTTTAGACAGATCTCCTAAGCCTCCATTTGACAAATTTGTAAATTATTCAAACTTTATTTTCAACGGTGCATTCCAATGAACCACAAGTTACTCATTGATCTGTCACTCATTGTTATATATTTATAAATTAAATGTCTTGTAAATTCTTCTCAAAAAGAACATTTAAACTTAAGTCAAAATTTCATAAATCTTTGAAGGCTTGCAAAGATTACGGTATTGTAATTATTTTTAGAAGTACGATTTGAAGATAATATAGGCTCCATTGTATCAAAGACGAATTCTAACCACTTCGACCTTCTAATGGGGATGAATATTATCTTAAGCACGACTTGAGAATTTGTGCTTGGAGACAAATTTTATTAAGTTCGATTGTACTAATGAAATGCGATGGAGGGAAATAAAAAATTAACTAAAATAAGATATTAAAGTTTCTCCTAGTGTCACCTCAATTTACATTTACGGTAGGGGCGAGGAAATTAGAGTATAAGGGAAGCATGTAAGAAAATGGAAAAGAGATAAAAGGGAAGCTAG
>CAIGRF010312512.1:0-15801 GCA_903798235.1 Fraxinus ornus | reverse complement strand
AATAAAATATGTCTTACTTTAATTTTTTTCATTACTTTTGCAAGTGCCACGAAACTTCACCCCAAGATCTTCTATTTGCTAAGCTAAGTCAAAACACCTTGTAAGTTGCAGTGTACTTTTATAGAGTCGAAATGAGAACTCGATGAGTACCTCTTGATCATGGCAAAGTACCAGTTAATTGGACCCACTTTCACCATTAGCCAACACGTGCTCAATTTCCCTCTTTTTTTCTTTTTTTTTTAATAGCTTGTAACTCGGCAATTCATTTAAGAGAAATGATAATGTTGATAACATTATCCAAATAAGAAAATAATTAACAAATAAAATTGACATCATTAGCTTTAGAAACCAATTCAACCGTAATCGGTGGCAAAATAGTTGACATAATACGCATAAGGACAATCTCTAAGAAATAATATCTGAAGTCTATTCCAAGTGTTGCATAGAATACTAGCACCATCATACCTTTAACCTCTCATTTTTTTCACTTGAAATTCGTGTTAAGCAAGAACATTTAATATTTGGTGTTTTAGATTTAATGATGAGATGTTGCTGACGCTTTTTATATCAAAGTAACGTTATGTCAAAATACCATGACCATTTACAAACCTCAAAATAATGGTCATTTGTTCTTGGTTAGATATACATTGTACTTCATCAACTAGAATAAAGAAGCATCCATCCCAACTTCTTCAAGAATTATCCACTCTATTTGCTGTTATGGGCAAAATTTATGTTTGAATACTCTGAGCATTCTCCAGTACAATTTTATCAATTTATGTATTAGTTTCTGTTAAAATATGTACCAGTTTTAAGAGTAATCCCGTGATTCAATAAATATAAAGATTCATCGTGACCTCAGCACAATCAACGCATCGAATTGAAATCTTTAACGCAATCAACATTTCTCAACTTCTCACTCCATACGACATGCATAATTTTGTGGATATGTCGAGTATGTTTCATTAAATTTTAACTTATTCTCTCACACATTATGATTCGAAAAACAAAAATGAGTAAAAAATACAACTGCTTTACGCTATACGAAAAAAAAGCTTGCCTCAATAATGTTCGGGAAGAGATCGTGATTGGCTTTTGAGAGAACAAACAATCTAATTTATGGCTTAAAAGGACGATATGTTATACCAAGAATTTTTATTTCCAAATTGGGGTTTGAACTTGTTTAGGGGCTGTCTGGGCATGATTATGGAAATTAAGAATTGATTTTTTGTCCGTTTTGGTCGACACATCAGACATAGAATACAGCAGCTTTGTTTAATTTTTTTTACCGTTGCACAAATCAACGGTAAAAAAATCACTTATTTTGCAACTTAAAATCACTCCCAGACAAGTACTTAGGGTAATGATTCAAAGGTTAATTCAGAAAGTTTCATAGTCTATCTAAAAAAATTAACGTTATTCATAAATGGTGTTTACCGATCAGCAATGATGTGATTTTTAAATAACATTAAGGGTCCATTTTCACACATTTTCCAACTTTTGTAGTGTTTGATAGGCAAAATTTTCCTGGGAAAATATTTTCCAACTTTTCAAGTTTTCTACCTTTTTAAGGAAAATAAATTCTNTATTTTTTTGCAATTAGAAAAAATTCTAGACACAATGGTAAAAAAAAAATTCACTTTTATTGACAATTTTCATGCAAAACAAAACCAAACGAATGATATTCAGTATGATTTTTCTTTTTCAATTTTTTTTGTTTTTTGGGAATTGGAACAAATTCCAGACCCAATGGTAGAAAACATTATCACTTTAATGGACAATTTTCATAAAAACGAAGTCAAACGGACATCAAACTTTCAATATTTTCCATGAAAAATTATATCAATCAAACACAATTAATTACAATTCCCAACAAAACAATTTCTACGAAAATCTTTTCCCTATAAAACATTATCTTTCCACCCATTTTTCATCTTTCTATCAAACGGACCCTAATTAATTTATCATTTTTAATTTACATCTTAAATATAGAATTTAATATGACATGCAATATAAATAGCTTTATTCAAAAAATAATTTATTAAATTATTTCCCCACCTTACTGTCCAATTTATTTTTCAAAATATTTTTTAGTTATTTTTATAACAAAATTGTTATATTTTTGTAACCCCTGTATGTGCTACAGAGCGTAACACGTAATAAATTTTGTCAAGCATACTCTATTGTCGTGCCCATTATCTCCACCATCATTTGTAACACATTGTGTTACTAGTGTAACAAAAATGTTTTAAACTCGTAATACACAGGACTACACCACCTCTAACACCACGAACACCTCCCCAAATCACCATATCTGCACCACCATCACCTCAACCGATGCCCATCAAGCAGGCAACCACCATCAACGCCATCCACGACCATTATCTTGATCCATCCCTACCACACCAATAAAATAAATATCTGCCATCACCACAACCACCGTGAACATCTAAAACTCCTTGCAAATCCACCAACAAGCATATCGACAATGAAAATGTTCAGAAAACCGTAAAACATGCAATCCTATCACAATGGTTAAGACTCCAAAAGAGAATTCGTACCATGAAGAAGACATCCAAACAAAAACTTTTCTACAATAAAGTCTGATATTTTTATCTGGTACAATTTCCGTAAACAAACAATTGGAAACCATTAACAACGATGTAATAATGTCTGAGTACACAATAACCAGCAGGGCAGGTGAACCATACACATATAGATATATGTGGCACTGTTCCATGACCACAGGGACTCCGCCCAATTCCAAAAGTCCCCAAATCTCATGTTGTCAAAACCCTCTAATGCACCTTTCAACACAAAAAACACAGTTGGAGGAAACCCGACAAATATAAAGATTAAGTTACAAGCTCCCCGGATAAGAGCTCTCAAAGTATTCACTTTATTGTCAAGCCTCAAGGGTACTGCAGTCAAACACATAGGAACGAGAAGCAATGCTCCAATTTCTGCTGTAGCAAAGTTTATGACTGACATAAGACAGAGACCAATGAAGGCGGCTGCAACAGTTACCGACTTCAGGAGAGTCCATTCTGCATCCCGAGATCGACTGGTGCTTGGAAATGAGGATCCAGAGAATAAATCTAAGAACAGGAGGGTAATTATTGAAAGCACAATCCAAATTGAAAGCTTAGTAGTTGGTGAAGAGTCGGGTATTTGATCAACGAAATAAGGAAGTAATGTTACAATGGCACTCCATAAGTGGACAATAAGGACTTGTTTGGCAGCGTAAAGCCATTTCCACGACGTAGAAGTAGAGGCAGGTTGGACAGTATTGGCTGGTTTAGATGCGAGTTTATCTTCCTCTGCATCAGGGTTCGTTTTAGTAGCATCAGAAAAAAGAGAAGCGGCAACTAGTGGAAGGGGAGCAACAAGCAATCCAAAGGCGATCATATAGACTCCAACTGACACAAACCTACTTGGAGATGTCAAGAGATAGAGAAAAAAGGATTGGTGAAACTTCTCAAGAAGATTATTTACCGATCTCACAACTCCTTCAACCAACCTGCATGGAAACATCTATTAGAGAGATAGCTATGCTTTTTGTAAAAAAGGTAGAGAAAATATTTTCTCCTAGAAGTAATCAGGCAAAACACTATAGGACAGAAAGATGCAAGTACTAAAGTTTTCAATATAATAGCAAGAGTAAGAAGAAAAGATGAAGCATTTATTCGCTGTACACAAATATTAAAATGGCACATGGATTGCTTGATTCCGGCAAGTTACATTACCAAGAGACTTAATTAATAATCAACACTGACCTTCCAACATGCAAAAGGATCTCATATTGTCGATTATTAAGACTTGAAGAGAACTTTGGTGAGATCTCCATAGTAATGGCATCCACCTGGTAATCACGAAAAGCGCCATGGGGACCAGTAGGGATGCCTAATGCCTGACAGCAAGTAGAAATAATATTGCCTTAAAACCAATTGCTCAGTAAAAAAACACCACAGCCCATTACTCATCCATTTCAAGAATAAAAAGGTTTGAAAAAAAATGATTTCCGGCCAAAAAAATCAGTTTCAAATTCTATATTTTGTAACTCAGAAGAAGATACGGGGATAGGAAGAAGAAGAATGATTGTTTTAATAGGTCGCAAGGATAATCCAAAGAATGGTAGGTTTATGAAGATTGCAATGCTTACCTGGTTGTACAGGGAACTGGCTAGAGTAGCAGTGCACTCAACATACTCTGAAACAGGGATGCCAAAATTCCATTGAGGATTTAAGCTTCCAGTCAATTTTCCTAGCATTTCAATCAATTGTCCAAGACTCTTCAGCCACCAAGCATTGAGCAATGACCCTATTTTCTCCACCTTCACCCGGTAACCCTGCCCATGTACAGCTAAATAATTCACAATATTGATGAGATCTAGGTTTGGCATCTGTCCATTGGATGCTTCAGCATATATAGTAAGAGCATCCTTCTCGAATTCAGTGCTTCTATTGGAAACCTTAATAACAAGAGCAGCTGCCATTGTGCCAGCATGTCGGAAGTCATTATGCATTGTTTTCATCTCGGGCAAATTACTTGCCGCACAAATTTCAGAATGCTTCAGGTCACCAAATGAAGCTGCATGATAGTCTCTCAGCCATGAAGCAACTGCAGTGTATTCTCCATGTCTTGAGTCGGCAGCAAGCCATACAATATCCTTAGAAAGCCAAGTGACTCGAGCAAGTAAAGAGAACAATGCGTAAGCAATTCCCAGTGATAAAGCCTCGGCCCTTGTAATCTTCAAAGAATTATAAGGTGTAACCAATACTATAGCTTCCTTCCCATCACCACGTGGAGCTCTAATTATGCCAACTGTATTGACCCCATAAGACAAACAACTGTAATTCTCTGGGACTGTTCCGGCATCAGGACCCAAAAAAAAATGCAGTGGATGAAATTTATTAAATTGAGGTAGAAACTTGTGATGATTAACTTCACCACCCAAATCCATTATATGGTCTGTAATCATCTTTGGAATTTCCCTGCATCCATGAAGAAAGAGGTAAAGGTTTAAGTATTACAAGCAAAAAGTAACAAACAGAACATTGAAATATGATAAGAAAGAAGAGGCTTCACGTGTTTCTAGTTTTTCTCACTTTTTTTTTTTTTTTTACACAATAAAATACAAAGAAAGGGTAGCAAGGAGATATAGTAAGCAAAGATATAACATTAACAAGGTTGGGTGGGAGGTTTATTGTGAACAAAGATGCATACAGAAGGAACAAAACACAAAAAACTATATGCCTGGTACTCTTCAAGAAGTCCTTCCAATAATTTTATAAATGTTAGGAATGAACTGCCTACTCCAGAGATGAATAGCAAAAATCAGGAATTCGTCTTCCACAGAGGGTTCACAATGCCCTAAAACATTCTTCTACTTAATTCATTCCACAGGACACCAGACAATGTAGCAAGTTTCCCATGACCTTATTGTGCTGAATTTATTACCAGCAGAAAGATAGTTGAACAGCAATCAATTTTGGCACCAAAAACAGGCTGAACAAAAGACTTCACAACTTCACAGCCACTTAACAATAACGCAGCAAGTGTTTGGCATTCTTTGCTTACTTCTCCTCAAATTTTCAGATTTCCAAGGATATCTGATGAGGACATCTATATATTTGTTCTAGTTATTATGGACTTTTATTTATGCTTTAGTAATTGGGCTTGTATTAATGAGCTGGCCCAAGCCCTTTATGCTTTTAGGTTTGCTTTCTCTATTATATGGCTTTGTTATTGAAACAACTCAGTTGATGAATGAAGTTAATCACATTTGGCTAGTTGCTCATGTCTCCCTCCCGTCTTCCCTCTTTTCCTCTTCTTCTCTGGCTTCTCCCTCTTTTCTTCTCTAACATTCTTATTCTCCTCCTCTTCTCTGTCTACTGCTGCTGCCATTCTGCTGCTTCTTTTTATCCGTTGAGTGCAAATATTGTGGTGATTCTAATTCCCTGTGGGAACATTACAATTGATGCTACATCAAACTTGGTATCAGAGCTAAAACCTGGATTCTGTCTTCAAAACAGCTGAAACTGTAATTATTTTGTCCAACTCAGCCACCTGCCACTCAATGATCTTGCCACCAGCAAGGAGTTCCTTAGGTGCTGCTTAATTTGCATCCCAGAACACTCAGCAACTCCAAACCCGCTGCTACAAAAGCCAGTCACCATTTCCGCTGCCACATTCCATTTCCCCGCTGGCTACCTGTTTCACTTCCCAGCTGAGTAATATTCCCTCGACCAAATCCATATACCACTAGATAAAAACCAATTCCCAGATATACCCAATATTCCCAATAGTTACAGCGCAATGACAAATACCCAAGCCCAATAGAACACACAATCCAACTCACCCACAGAAAATGCCCAGAAACTAGAAACACTTCCATTGCCTCCACCTCAACCTCACAACTGGAATTACCACGGCAGGAAAAAAAAAGTGAAGAAAAGAGAGTATTTTCAAATATTATTTGTGGTTGCAGATGACTTTTGTCCAATTGATTGACTCAGTTACTTCAACGAAGAGTTATTGTCTTTATTTGTCTTTGGTTTATATCACTATTTTATTCTAAAGTTGCATCGATCAATTTCTTTGGGTTGCTCTTATTCTAATTTCACCTAAAATCACATAACTGAATCTCTTGACTTCCTAGATCCCCACTCTTACCCACTTATTTTACATGATTAGATTTTGACTAGTATTTGACCGTTGCTTTGTTATTTTACATACATCAGCTGATCAACATTATTAGCTTGTTGTATTTGGAATTACTTAATCCCCAAAAAAATAATAAAATAATAATTAAGATGCTTAGATTGTTTTTCTTTCATTACTTGCACGAGTTGTTCATTAATCTCTCCATATATTTCATTTAGCTAGTATTATATTGCATACAATTGCATAGTGGTCATCTTATCACCTCTAGTACCAGTACATTGACCATGGACCCTTCCCAATTTGATGCACTCACCCACCAATTAGCTCAACTTACCACTAAGCAACCACAGTTATAGACTCAATTAGCGACTCTCCAAGATAAGATGGCAGCTTCTTGTGAAGAGAGCAGGGACCTAGCTGCTAGGTTAAACAACTTTAAGCAAGCCCCTCATTCGGCGGATGCTGATAACTCTGAAACATCGCATAATAGACACTATCATCATCGATAAGGTGGTTCACAACATTTTTTACACGATCAAAGGGGTAGGATCAAGATCGTGAGCGAGAACGAGGCCATGATCGTTACGATACTCATTCTCCTCGACATAAAGAACGTTTCTTCAGAAAAATTAAATTAGATGCTCCTACTTTCGATGAGTGCTTAGATCCTAGAGTATTTACTTAATGGATTAGAGATATGGATCATTTCTTGACATGGTATAGAGTCCCGAAGGATCGAAGAATCCAATTTGCCAATCTGAAATTAACTAGCACTATCGAACTCTTTTGGGAAAGCATTGAGGATCTCCTTAAGAGGCGTTATGATCCTCTTGTTTGAATTTAAGAGGAAATGAAGTGCCGCCTTCAAGAGAAGTATTTACCCCAATCTTACATAGGCAATTTCTTAGACCGATGGAATGCTCTTGCACAGGGAAATTGTCCGGTGGCTGACTATGTTACTTAATTTGATGAATTTCGAATGCGATGTCATGTCATTGAGAATGAGACTATGACTTTGAGTAGGTTTAGATAGCGCCTAAGAGATGATTTGAAGCATGAGCTTGTTCGTAGAGGTGTCGCTACTCTTTATCATGCTTACTCCTAAGTATGAGATTATGAGTTGGTAACTAAGACTCCGTACGGAAGACTTAGTGACAATCGTCCTTCCGTCTCATTAGTGCCACCTCTCCCTGTTAAGTCCCTTCTTAGACCTCCCCCGGTCTAATGATCCTCGTGTTGGAAAATAAGAGTAGAACTCCTGAAATTCCAAGAACTTCACATTTGTAATACTTCAACTATATGGGCTTCGTCCATTTCTCCTCTAGGTGTCCTAGCCAAGCCTTAATCATTGAGGAACAGAAGGATGTCATAGATGAGCCATTAGAAGATCAAGTCTATGAGCCTAAGTTTGAAGAGTTCGATGATTTGGATGATATTGAGGATACCTTCTTAGGTTGTATTCGTACCCCCGTGGGTCTAAGTTTTATGACCTTTGCCCCCTACACCTCTCAATTGAGTATTGTTCGTTGTACCCTTACACAACCTAAGGATGCCGATGATTGACGTCGACATGGCATTTTTTATAGTTATATCAAGATTATTAATAATGGTTGTAGAATTATTGTGGATAGGGGTAATTGCATCAACGCGATTCCTAGGCTACAGTGTCTCGTCTAGGGTTGAAACTAGTCCCTCACCCTCAACCGTATAACGTCTTCTAAGTTAACACTTCTTTTATAGCTGTAAAAGAGTGTTATCTGGTACCTATTCAATTTCTTGAGTATAAGGATCATGTATTGTGTGACATCATTCCTATGAATGTCGGACACATCATTCTAGTTGACCTTGGTTGTTTGATTTGGATGTCACCATCAAGGGTCGGTCCAATTCATGTTCCTTTATGTTTAATGGAAAGAAGACTCGCAGTAATCCTTTACCGCCAAAACCTGTTAGCTCGCAGTTAGCCGAGAACATTGTGGAACAGAATAGATTACATATCATTAATCCTACAAAATTTGAGCGTACACTCGTGGACAATTCTATTGTGTTTGCTGTGATTGTCATGGAGGTTTCGTTGGAATCTTCAATAGTGATCCCCGATGAGGTCCAATCATTTCTTCAAGAATTACGAGATGTCTTTCTTGAGGACCTCCTTGATGTGTTGCCTCCTTTACAGGATATTCAACATACTATAGATCTACTCCCTAGATCGCGTCTCCCAATTTGCCTAATGAATCCACTTAGCATGTTGACCTCTAGAGCCAAGTAGGCAGCTCCTCATCAAAAGGTTCATCCGTTAATTCCTGCCCTTTTGGCACTTAAGCAAGATGGTTCTTAGAAGATGTACATTGATAGTCGTAACATTAATAAGATCACCGTAAACTATCATTTTCCCATTCCTAGACTTGATGATATGTTGTTTATGATGGTCGATGCCACAATCTTTTCCAATATTGATTTAAAGAGTGGGTATCACCAAATTAAGATCCGCCCAGTTGACGAGTGGAAAACATCCTTTAAAATGAAGGATAGTCTTTATGAGTGGTTGGTCATGCCTTTTGGACTAACCAATGCCCCCAGTACTTTTATGAGAGTGATGAAACAAGCTCTTCGACCATTTATGGGTAAATTCATTGTCGTCTACTTTGATGACATTCTTGTGTATAGTAACACTAGGGAACAACATCGAGATTATCTCACACGGGTTTGTTCTACCTTTCATGTACCAAGTATGTATGCTAATGTGAAGAAATTTTTCTTCACCAATAGTGTTATCTTCCTAGGATTCATTGTCTCCGCTACGAGAGTATCTGCGGACCCCGCAAAAATTTAGGCCATTGTTGGTTGGCTTGAGCCCAAAACTATACATGTATTTAGGAATTTTCATAGCTTAACTACCTTTTACGTCGTTTCATCGAGGGTTTTAGCATGATCATGGCTTTTATCACGGAGTGAATGAAGAGATGAGAATTTCATTGGAAGCAGGAAGTGGCTAAGGCTTTTAAATAAGTTAAAAGGCGAATGACATAAGCTCCTATCATGCAACTTCCTGACTTCTCCAAAGTTATTGAGGTAGACTGTGATGCCTCAAGGATAGAAAGAAACTAAATGATGCCTAACAATGATACTTATGATAAAGAATTGTACGCAATTGCACATGCCTTATGCTATTGGCATCATTACTTGTTATCCTAGGAATTTGTCCTCTATTCAGATAATGAGGCCCTTAGCTAACTTAATTCCCAAAAATGGTTGAATTCTTGGCATGGTTGTTGGATAGAATATTTGCAGGCCTATTCTTTTGTTTTGAAACATAAGAAAGGTGTTGAAAACTAAGCAGTTGGTGCTTTAAGCCATTGCATCTCCCTTTTGTCCATCATGAGTGTCAAGGTCGTAGATTTTGAAAGACTTAAGGAAGAGTACGAGTCATGTCATAATTTTAAGGACATTTTTCTTGATTTGCAAAGTGGGCAGTCGAATACTACTGATAGTTTGTGTCTTGAGGAGGGCTATCTTTTTAGATCCAATAAGTTGTGTATCCCTCGGGTTTCAGTACGAGACTTTATAGTTTGGGAAGCTGGACATTTTGGACATGATAAAACAATAGAGGAAATTGAACGTTAATTGACTTCTCCCATTCCCTTCAAATTCAAACCATACACTCTCAAAAAGCTCCTGTTCCTGCACAGGTTGCACTTCCCAGTCCAGAACTTCACCTTCACCATGTTATCGGCCTTGAACCAAATAACCTTATTTGATAGATGTTCTCTTCTTATGATGTCAGGATTCAGGAAAGGAATTCTAAGATGATGCATATCGCCATATCCCCACACCCAAGTCTGTCCATGTATAATTCCACACGTACCCTTGATGACAATTTTGATATTCTAGTACAGGAAATTGCCACTTTATGCAATCTAGAGCTTGGAGTGATTACACAACAGCAGGGATGTCAATTTATTGCATCTACACACATTTGAAAGCGCAGCGCAGATTAATCAAGGTGAAAATGTATATGCAAGTATTTTGAGTCATATTTACTGCATTAGTAATGGGAAACAGCAGATTAATCAGGGAGAAATGTAAATAAAAAGATATCCAGATGCATTTGCTAGCTACTAGCGGAAGATATAATGAATAATAATTACTAAAAATAAAAGTGTGTGCACCAAGGAAACAGATGTAAGCAGCACAAACATTTAAATTTAATGGTTTGATTGGGAAATGTCATATGAAAACATGCCATCACTCAGCAATCAATTCAATTAGCATGATATGCTGAGCCTCTATACGCTACAGTAAGCCATTTTCCAAGAACAGGAAACCATGACAATTGTCAGGAAATTACATACATGCCTGTGCTCATATTATCGAAACTTAATATCTGGTTCACGAATCTCTCTCCTTCTGAAACGTCATCGTTAGTGAGCATAGGTCTGGCAGAACCTGAAAGATGGCGTCTCACAGCCAATAAAATGAGGCTACTAACAAATAATTTCTTCTTTCAAACAGCACAAAACAAGTAAGTACTAATTTTTGTTTTTGCTTTAATTTCACTATATCTTACACATTCTCCAGAAAAATTAATATTCCAAAATATACTTTTAATGGAGCCCAAATAAAAGCACATTTTTAAAAGTTACTTATTTTGATGGTAACGCGAGAGTTGAAGTCAAAATAAAAAATAATAATAACTTATCCAAATACAGTTGAAATATATATATATATAGCCAGACATGCACTTGAACATAAGATCCTTATAAGATTTAAACTCTTGTAAAAAAAAAGGAAGAAATATATTTAAGAATTTAACAGAAAGGAATATGCAAATTGAACGTTAGACAATAAGTTATAGAAAAATATAAAGAGGAATGGAATGGGAGGAGTAAAACTGACCAGGCATGAGTGCATTTTCTGAAATGTAAGTATTCTTCCCAAGAACAGGCAATAGTAAAAGAGACAAAACTCCTGCTGTACAGCAAACAACACTGAATCCAAACAAAAAATAATCAGAATCATATATTTACAAATGAATAGCAACATGGATGATAATTTTGATTTACCTGACTAGGAGGCTGTGAGAGATGAGGAAAAGGCCGAGACGGATAATTGGCCGAGGTTTTGGCTTGTCTTCCGCCATGGACTGGACCGATCGGCGTCGAGGCTCTCTGATCTGTACTGTGTTGTTTACTTTTTTTTGGAAGTCGATCTACAATGCCACTCACTGGTTACATTTTGAGAAACAACGTCGTAATAGTGCACTGATTCTGTGTTATGGGCTTTATTGGGTTGATAGGAGACTTACTGTTCAATTGAAGATTTGCGCCCAAGATAGAAAACTAGAAAACATTTTACTGTTTTACTACTCTCTCCTTGTTATTTTGAAAAATAGATTTATTTTTTTTAATTACAGTTTGGATCTATATTGATTGCCAAAATATAAATTAAATTCAAATTATTCTCTCCAAAGTAACATTGAATTCTCCACAAGACATTGCAAAACTTATAGAAAGAAAGCGTATTTATGTTGTTTTGTATAAGCTTATGGACCTAGGATTCACTTCTCGAAATACGAAAAGGAAGACTCCTTGAATGTTCATTCCTAGTGCGAGCATTTCAAAAATTCTACTATCCAGATCTGAACAATTTTTTGAGTAATGCTATTTTGCACTACTTATGTTGAAATCTCGTCCAGGTTGCACTAGTTAATTAGTTATTTCAGAAGAGGGTGACTAAACAATTCCTTTACTTTCAATCTTTCCAAATCTCCTTCCTCTGTGGGTAAACTCAAACCACCGCCATGACTGCCCACATTCCTCAAATTTGAACCCATTTTGTACAGACACCCAGACCCATTTTCATTGTAGTTAAGAACTTAAGTCAATTGATATCTCCAAAAAATACAAACAAGTTTGAATCCAACCACCATATCTAATCTTGAAATTTGCAATTTGCATAAATAACTATCAAAACATAAATAATAAGAATAAGAAAGAGAGATGGATTACCAAATTTTGCTCCTTCAAATCTTCAATCCGTTCTTCTCCTCTTTCAAAATATGGTGACTGAATTTGGAATCCCTCACCGACTTCGCAGGGCTTGAGAATTGAGGGGGAAGGGAATGGGCCATTATTTTGTTAAAAAGACTTTTGTTGGGCTTGGGTGAAAATGGGCTTTTCTCCGGGCCCTCACTGGGCCCTTGTGGGTCCGCCCTTGGATGTTTGTCTTTTAATTAAGGAAATTATAAAAAAATCAGGTGTTTAATTTATACCAAAAATCAGGTGTTTAATTTATACCAATTCAAAAATCAGGTTGGAAATTTAATGGTGGTGGGTGTTGGGTACAGTTGTTAATGGTGGTGGCGACGACGACGACGACGGTGAGGTGGTGGTGAACCATTAAATAGTTCATATGTGAGTGGTTGGTGGTGGAGGTTATTGTTCGTAGATTGGATCTAGGAGTTGGGAACTTTTTTCAAATCAATGCAGTGGTGAGTGTACGTGCTGTGGGTGCGATGGTGGTGGCACTGTCGGTGTGCGGTGGTATTTACTTGATGTAGTGTGTGGTGGGTTGACAATGGTGGTGGCGGTCGATGGTGGTGCAAGTGGAGGATCTGGTGATTTGGTTTTCTGTGACTAAAAATATAATATGTGAACTTCAAATTCTATAATATGTGACCAATCATTTTGTTATCTGTGATCTAAAAATTATATAATGTGACCGTGAAAAAATCTGTGACCAATTAATTTGGAAATTTGTGACCGTGTGACCTATAAATTTTGATATATGACCAACTAATTTTGAAATATGTGACATGTGACCAATAAATTTTTTTAACTGTGACTGCCGGAATAATTGTCGGAATCAGAGCAGTCGCCGGAATAGTCGCCGGAGAAGAGTGGTGGTCGAAATAGTCCCCGAAACGATAGGGGTTGTGGAGGTGAGATGACTTAATTATATTATTTAATAATTAATTAATAAAAATATTTTTATTTAATAAATAAATACCTAAATTTTACATTTTGAAACTTTACACCTGAAAAATGAATTGTGTCAAAGTTAACACCTGAATTTTGAATTCTTCCCTTTTAATTATGTTTGTACACGTCGTTCATTTTTAACATCACCCGGCCAACATTATGCAACATGTAAACTAGGTCTGAGTTTATGTATTGAATGTGATCAAATCTAAATGGCCCAATTAAAGTTGGATCAATTGCAATTCATTTTGGGCTGTTTTCCATTAAAATGAGAAAAGTGGCTTTTCATTTTTCATTTTCTAAGTTAAAAGTCTTAAATATGAAAATGCATGGACTTTTACGAGAGATTGATACTCAATAGTCATTTTATACGGTTTGAGATGGATATATGGAATGGATACTGTCTTATCTGGTAGATAGACATATACGATCATACAATTGAACTTTAAAGAATTGATGAACTCTAAATTCGAGCATAACCCAAGATTTGTAGGATAGCATTACTATTTGCAGAATACATTCCAATTGAAGAATTGTGAGGATAGCTTTGCGCATAAATTACATACTTAACTGAATACCGATAATGAAGATGAAATGTTAAAAGCTCTTGTATATACGATAATGAAGATGAAATGTTAAAAGCTCTTGTATATACGATAATGTTATACAAAGATGACTGACACTAAATCAAAAAGTGGTTTAAATGAGAACAAAAATTAATTATTAAATGTTTATTGGATGTGAAAAGAATAACAATGCAATATTTGAAAAATATTCAATATGTTAAACTGACAATGGTACTATGATGTAAATTGAATTATTCAGTATCAAGGATTCAAATCCACCATTAAATATGTTTCACTATGACTAGTGTGTGTTTAAAAATCCTCCAAAATTGAAAGTTGAAAGAACTTTAAATAAAGTTAGAAAGAAGCAAATAGCTTCAAATATTTATAGGATGGTTCCATAATTGGTGATTATTTGTGTCTACTATATGAATTAATTGTGATAGCTAGCTATATTTATTAAGACAAAAAATAATAGTAAAAGTAGTCAAGAATATATTTGTTGTAGTCATAATATCATTTGACAGTTGCTCTCAAACAGAACAATATCAACAGATTTTGTTAAGTCGAAAGATGACATAACTTGAAGCTAGAAATAATATATTGCCCATCGAGAGAAATATGTTTAAAGCTTAAGCTAGTGGATCAACTTAATGAAACCCTAACTTCGTGACCGGAGATCTCATGACTAGATTCAATAGGAAAATTAAATATGAATCGTTCGATAAGAAGCACTTTGGAGTTTAACTCCTCCTCAATCCTAAAATGCAAAATAAGTGTTACCTAAAAATGGCTAAGAAGAGATGGGATAAAAGCTCGTGGCTTTTGCTTAATATTTGAAGGCTTTAGTGCAAAGTAAAGAAGTAACACGTGACTCTTAGCAGTTGTTCCGACTCTATTTTATTTTATTAATATTTGTTATATTTTGAAATGTAAATTATAATTAAGCGAATAGGAAATAATATTTTTAAAAAATAAATATCCTCCTATCAAAGTAGGCTTAAAAATTCTTGCCCCAAATTGGAAATGAATATATAGTAATAAAAGGATTAATAGCAAAAAAATCCCTCTAGAAACGTTTTCAATTGAAATATATCTCCTTACCTATTGGAAATCATAGAAAACCCCATATTCGAACATTTTGTACGAAAAATCTCATATTGTCCAATTCCGTTAATTGCGAAAACCCTAAAAATGGTTTTCTTTGCAAAAACCCTACAAGTGGTTTTGGTCATCATCCACATTGACCGATCTAACCTGAAATATTAAAATTTGAAATAATGAGTAATTTAAACTATATAGGATACGTGCGTCCAAAACAGTATAATAACTCCTTAAACATAAATTTATAACATTTCATACCACCATTTCATCAAGAGTAATCAAATATCAATCAAATGCTCTAACACATTTCTATACAAACATTTGAGAAAACCCGAAAGAGATCTCACATTTCATTTTTATAACATTCGTAGATCAATTAGCATTTCATGAAATAAAATTACGTAAAAAGAATTATAATATTGTAATTAGGGGTGGACGTGGGTTGGGTTGGGTTGGTTTTTCCCCCAACCCATACCCAATCCAAC
>CAIGRF010312447.1:0-14207 GCA_903798235.1 Fraxinus ornus | reverse complement strand
GAGAGAGAGAGAGAGAGAAGCATATAATGCAAAAACATAACAATTTTTTACTAGCCAGAAGTTCAAACATATTATTACAATACTGGTCATGTTTCCATCAATCCACTATTTCAGAATACCTTCTTCTAAAATAATATGACTCAAACACACTCTTAATGTCAATATTAAAATAGAAGCACGCAGTCGTTTTCATAGGCCAAAATAAGTTACCCCCACTCGAACGACAAGTTAATTATTTCAATGGTAACTGGACTTATGTTTATGTTTTCGATTGTTCACTAAAGTTTAAGATATCGAGTTCTGACTATTAAACATTAAAAAACGTTGGACGCTACTCATTGACTAACTTTCGTTTCAAATATCTAATGAAATGGGTGACGTGGTTAACGGAATGTATATGTGGCGCCCCGTCATGCTATTAAATTTTGAAGTTGTCGAATTTTGGCTACTAAATTTTGAAAAATATTTTCTGATATTTACCAAACTTTGGTGTGGTTGAGTTTTGGCTACTGATCTTTGAAATAGTTGAAATTTGTCTACTAAACTTAGAGATAATTAAATTTTGGCCACTAAACTTTGAGTTGTTCGAGTTTTTGCCACAAAACTTTGAAAAACATGTTATGGCTCATAATGAATTTAGATTTAATAAAAAATCATTGTTAAAATTTGGATTTAATTTTATTTAACAACAAATTTATTGTGTGTTTCATCATAAAATTCAAATATTACGATGAAAATAGCTTAAAATTCTACAAAAATAAATTAAATTTGAATTTAATTATTGTGTAATTGAGTAATTAATTCCTAGAGGTATAGACAATACTTGCAAAGTTGTGCAAACAAAGTGACTACTAATTGCAGTGAAACGCATAGAGATTGTTTGGAAGAGATTTTTCCAAGATTTGAAGCAATTTTATAACCGTTGGGCAGCACAGAAGTGGGGCACATTGTAGCTATTGACTTTGTTTGCCCTTCCACTAAATTATCACAATTTCCAAAGATGCCCTTTAAGAATAGTCAGATATGATGATTAAAAGAAATNCTATTGACTTTGTTTGCCCTTCCACTAAATTATCACAATTTCCAAAGATGCCCTTTAAGAATAATCAGATATGATGATTAAAAGAAATGCTCAAATGCATACAATTTAATAAAAATGGTATTATAGGCTTTTATCATTTTTTAAGTGATAGTTTCTGTATTTGGGCTAAAAATATTGGGTAAATCCCTCCTAGATACGTTCATAATATATTTATTGTTAGAATTAAATTAATTTGAATTTTAACAACAAATTTTAGTCCTTGTTTGATGGTCATTATTTAAAAAGAAAATTGATTTTTAAATAGTGATTTTTTTAGAGAACGTGTGGTTAAAAAATTGAAAAATTTTGAGTTTACGTTTAAAATATTTTATTATATAAATGTGCGGTTAAAAATAAATATGAAAATTAAAGAATTTTATTTTAAAAGGAGATACATAGATGCATAATTAAATTCAAATTTATAGTGAGACGTTTTTCAAAGTTTAGTGACCAAATTTCGATTATCTTAAAGTTCAGTGACCAAAATTCAAGCACCTCAAAGTTCAGTGAGTAATTTAAATATTTTTCAAAGTTTAGTAGCAAAATTCGACATTTTCAAAGTTTAATTGTGTGAAGGGCACATGTGTATTTCGTTAGCCACGTCACCAATTTCGTAAGTGGTTTGAGAGAGAAGTTATGTCAATAAGTATGGTACAAATATAAGTTCAGTGACTAGGAACAATGAACTATTCTTCTTAACAAATTATTATTTCACTTTTGGTTGATTTTAAAATTTTACCTTTTGTTAATGCAAAAGTAGGTTTTTGTTTTGTTTTAACTTTTTTGCTAATAATTACAATGAAAAATAGAAAATAAAGCAATCGGGGTTTAGAGGTGGAGGAGGAAAAAAGCGACTTGAGTTTGACCCAAGAACGACTATTCGCTCGGAAATTCATACAAGCATCTGGACAGAGGCATTCGAAATTCAGAATGAAGTACGTTGTGGTGACTGGTGGTGTTGTGAGCGGGCTCGGAAAAGGAGTCACCGCCAGCAGCATCGGCGTTGTTCTGAAGGCCTGCGGCCTTCGTGTTACCTCAATTAAAATTGGTCGGTTTTTTTTTTTCTTTTTTTGGCTTGACTACGAGCTCATTGCTGATTCATTTTTGTTGATTAAGTTTGTGTGTTCTGGTATGTTGCCATTTGTTCGAAGAGAGCGCTGTAGTTTTTAATTATTTAGTCTATAGTATTATTTCTCTAGTTCTCTTCTTCGCATATGCTTTTTATTTTTTTTAGCGCGATTGTATTTTTAATTTTGATCAAACAGTAACTTTTGCCATATATTGCATACATATGGAAATTCTGTACTGTTAATACATTAGCGTTATTCTGTACATTTTTGGTTCTTTAATTTTGAATTTGGTATTTGTGATAAAAAAAATTTACAAGCTTAATGTGTTATCTGTATTTATGTTTTTATTTTTTGGTAGATCCTTACTTGAATACGGATGCTGGTACAATGTCTCCTTTTGAGCATGGAGAGGTTTTTGTTCTGGATGATGGCGGAGAGGTTTCCTCATCTTTCACTTCACTTATTTGCAATACCATAGTTTTTTTGTTTCAGCTGTTTTAATCATCTAAAAAATGCTGCAAGAACCAAATTAATCATTTTATTGAAAAACGTGTACCTTTTTTTGTTTTCCCTCCACTAGATATGTCCCAAGCTTGACTTATCACACGGTCATGTTTAGGTAGATATATATTCTCTGCAATCTTTTATTGGAGTTAAGTATAAACATGCTCGTAATCATTAGTTATTCTGATAATAGTTCACATTCATTGTCCTCAATGTGCATCAGATCAGATATCTGTATTTTACTTACAAATTGAATGTGTATCTTTCTTTCTAACTCCTAGTATTCTTTTCTTATCTTGTCATTGAAAAAACCTAAACTAATTGTATATTTGTATTAATATTTGTATTTCGATTTCGAAAATTCTGGAATGCTTTTTTTATCTGATTCAGGCATGCAGCCTATAAACTGGTGTCTCTTACTTCTGTTGAACATTCATATCTCTGGTGATTATGTTATATTCTCCCAATTGTTTGTCAACAATTTCTAATGCTTTTTGTTCACTGAAGGTTGCCTGCTTATTTTGAGCTTCAAAACAATTATCTCATAATTCCACTGTATTGTTGTAATAGGTAGATCTAGACTTGGGTAACTATGAACGATTTTTGGACGTTACACTTACGAGAGACAACAATATTACAACAGGAAAGATATATCAGGTGCCTATAACGCTAATTTACATTTTATGCTTATATTTTGAGAAACTTACCCATTCTTTTATTTGTCAGTCCGTTCTTGAAAAGGAACGAAAAGGCGATTATCTTGGAAAGACTGTACAGGTTGTGCTACTATCATTAGTAATTTAGGATTATTTGGTACACATGAAATGAGAGAAGAGAGTACTTATTCTTGAGATTTGCTCTGCATTCCTGATTTGACTCCAGGTAGTCCCCCACATCACTGATGCCATTAAGAATTGGATTGAATCAGTATCTGTTATTCCCGTGGATGGGGAAGATGGTCCTGCAGATGTTTGTGTCATAGAACTGGGAGGGACTGTAGGTACAAGTTCTGTTGGATGAAAGAAATTCGTGCATCAAAAAATTTCTCTATTTTGTCTATGTAGTTTTTTTCTGCATATAATCCGCGAAATGTTTTCCCTAGGTGATATTGAGTCAATGCCATTCATCGAAGCTCTGAGACAATTGTTCTTCTCAGTTGGTAAGGTTGCATTATTTGCTGCATTTTGAAATGGCTTTGTCAATACTATGTACAAATGTGTTATATGCTCCGTTTCATAAAATTTTGCCAGGTTCTTATTATTGCTCATACCAATCTCTTTTTTTCGCTCAGGACAAAATCATTTCTGTCTGATTCATGTCAGTCTTATACCCGTTCTTGGCAGCGTGGGTGAACAAGTAATATCCTATGCTTCTTGGTTGCAAGCTTTATTATCTGTTTAATTTATTTTAATGATCAAAGTACTGATTTCCGGGAGTCAAATTTATTTGCCAATTGCCACCATCTTCCTTTTGAGCTTTTATTGCTGTCTCTTTGTATGCATGTTGGCAGAAAACAAAGCCCACACAGCATAGTGTGCGAGAATTGAGAGCTTTAGGTTTGACTCCACATTTTCTGGCATGTCGTTCTGCTCAGGTGTGGATGCATTACTGTTTTGCTCTGAAGAAATTTAGCCCCTATTTGACAATTATTATTTGGGTAAAATAGAGTTTTGAATAATGATTTTTCGGAGAATGTGTGGTTAAAAAGTAACGATAACTTTTGAGTTTACGTGCAGAATATTTTATTGCGTGAATGTGTGGTTGAAAATGAATATGTAGAAAAAAGAGTTGAAATAATAGTTATCAAACATAGGTTTAAAGTAAAGTTGAATAGGATATTGCATTTCATGCACCATTGATACTTCACTTAGATAGATTGGACTTTTGATGCTCACACAATCATCTTTTCCTGTTAAATGCTATTTTAAAAACATCTGACTAGAGCTTGAATTGTTGAGCAGTAAAACTTCAATTATGGCATCGACGTTATGAGGTTGCAATGTTGTAGAATGTGGTTGGTATGAATTAAATATGCGTGCCTTATCAACATTATTATCCTCTTATGTGGTCTTGTCGACTTGTATATTGCAGCCATTTTTGGAAAATACAAAGCAAAAATTGTCACAGTTTTGCCACGTCCCTGTAAGTTATTATTCGTAATGCTTGTCATAGGACTTTTCAAATTGGATACTTGCTCTCCTTTTATTCTTTTATGAAGGTTTTCTGTTATCCCCAGGTTGGAAATATTCTTAATATCCACGACGTTCCGAACATTTGGCACATTCCTCTTCTGCTCCAGGTGGGTAATATTCTGTTGAGGGCTTGGCACTAAACTATTTTTTGCACTATCAAGATATTCATTCTTGATTTCTGTATGTTGTACTTTTGTCTAGAACCAAAATGCACATGATGCCATTCTAAGACATTTAGACTTAGTGAGGTAAGTTCCTATTTGAATACTTCTAGTCTCTTACATGCAGTTTCAACCAACGTTAATTTTAATTTTCACGATTCAAACAAAATAGAGCCGATCTTGATACTTCACTATAAATTTTCTAATCCATTCATGTTAATCTTATACTCATTTAAAATGATTCAGAGTAACCATATATTCTGGGCTTGTATTTCTCCTTACATATATAAATGTTCGTTGCAGTGTTGCCAAGTCTCCTAACTTGCAAGAATGGACCAAGAGAGCTAAGACGTTTGACAGTCTCACTAACTCTGTTAGTAGAAATAACCTTTGCCACGCTTTTTACCCATTTTATTCTGACATTGGATGAAAGAAATGATTGCTATTGCAGGTAAGAATTGCAATGGTGGGGAAATATGTTGGGATGTCGGATTCTTATTTGTCTGTTGTCAAGGTTTGATTATATTTTTTAACTCCAAATGTCCATTAAGCCAATGTATCTATTTGCTTAAATTAGAATTTACTGTTTTGGTCCGTTCCATTTGCAGGCCCTTCTGCATGCATGCATTGCATGTTCATTGAAGCCAGCGATTGACTGGATTGCAGCTTCGGATCTAGAAGATGATAGTGCAAATTTGGTACAGAATTCAACAGTTCCACATGTGACTTTTTAATCTGTGTTTTAGTATTGTGCCTGATTGTACTTGTACTATTGTTTGCTCCAGACACCGGAAGCTCATGCAGTTGCATGGAAAACTCTGAAGGTAATGACTACATTTTGCCTTTTAATCGTCATCATTTTTTTGTTCCCAAGGTATGTTATACTTTAGTCAGAAACCATAATTTATTAGCTATGCTGAGATTTGGGTCTGTTACATATGCATATGACCAGTTTCTTCACTTCTTGTGAACTCTTCTAGTTTGAGACTATTAATTAGTAACAGTAAACTGTAAACTTATGGCCAAAGTGTTATTTCTTTCCATTTGTTGATGTTGAAGGTTATGGTTGTAGTGGACTAGACATGTCTTCACGTTACATATTTTCTCCGTTGCTGTGTAAGGAATGACGGTTTACTGATAATCATCACAATCATCGTCATTATTATATTGTCAATGTACCAATATTTTTCCTACCTGCTCCATTGTGAGATGTCTCCTGTGGCAAAAGTTTCTGCTCCTCTGCTGTGGGGTTCCCTTTACTTTGTCCTATGACTTCTGTCTACATATTTCATCAAGTAGCATGATAATATCCATTAATCCTAAAATTTTTAACTGGCTGAAAATTGTGTTGATACCAAAAGCAACCATGTTTTCAGAATGCAGCATGTGTATTGGTTCCTAGTGGGTTTGGAGATCGTGGTGTGAAAGGTATGATATTGGCTGCAAAATATGCAAGAGAGAATAAAGTTCCCTATCTTGGGATTTGCTTGGGGATGCAGATATCTGTGATTGAGATTGCGAGATCCGTAAGATATTTCCTTTAATATTCATGGACTTGTTCTTGTTTTTAATGATCAAGGACTAACCACTTCCATGCCGTACAGGTTTTGGGATTGGAAATGGCAAATAGTACTGAGTTTGATGATAAAACTCCCAATCCTGTTGTAATTTTCATGCCAGAGGTAGTTACTTCATTTTATAGTTTGAAGGGATTTTCTTCAAGTCAAATGAAAAATGTATTGTCTTTTCTATCTTGCGCCCTCAGGGTTCAAAAACACACATGGGATGCACAATGAGACTTGGTTGTCGAAGAACTTTATTTCAGAATCCAGATTGTATGACAGCAAAGCTGTAAGAAATAAGCTGCATTATTCCATTAAATTTTTTGCAATGCCCTATTAGTTTAAACGAGAATGCCACGTATAGACCCACAAAATAGTTGTTTGTCTCACCTCAACAATGAGCTCAATGTATTACTATAGCAAGTTCATAAATGATAACAAATTTAGTTTGACTACTTCGATTGAAGCTTCGAGTTTGGTAAATTCTTTGTTTTAGCCCCTGTTTGGTACACATTCTTCAATAAAATAATATTTTTCATCACATCAATAACTTTTTCTTACTTTTTAACTATATATTTACCATCATATCACTATTTAAATTACATTATTTTCTCAATAATATCCATCAAACACACCCTTAATTAGCAATAAAAGATTGGATTAATCTATGTTTACTTCCTAGTTTACTTAAAGGGTTACTACATGGCCACATGGCCTCCCCCTATTGGAGGGGCGCCAATAGGGGGAGGCCATGTGGCCATGTAGTAACCCTTTAAGTAAGCTAGGAAGTACTTCTAGCATTGTCCTAAAAGATTTATCTGTTCTCTTGGTTCAGGCATTACTGCTTTTACTTGCAGTTTGTAAAGTTCTGCATGACTGAGTGTCAAATATATTGTTTTGGGACCTGGAGTTTGTAATCTGTTTGATTCCACAAAGATTTGCCATGCATAAACTATTCTTGTGATTTTTGTCACTCTACAGGTATCACAATTCGGATTACGTGGATGAGCGACATCGACACAGATATGAGGTTAATTGATATTACTTAATGAAGTCACTATTTGATAGACATTTTATTATCATGAGCACTACATACTTCCTCTTCAATTGTTGCAGGTGAACCCAGAGATGGTTAGCATTTTGGAAGAATCTGGCTTGAAATTTGTTGGGAAGGATGAAAGTGGGAAGCGAATGGAGGTTACCTATCTTGAACTTACTTTCCGTCCTATTTATTTTCGGTTTGCTTAAGCATAGCCTGCCCAAATGCTAATTTATTGGCAGGGAAGTAACCTAATATTTTCCATTGATTTGTGCAGTTACATGTTGAGGTTTCATAATGCTGAAATCTTCCTCTTTGCATCTAATTACCTTCCTATTTCTGCAGATTTTGGAGCTTCCAGACCATCCTTTTTACATTGGGGTGCAGTTTCATCCAGAATTCAAGTCCCGACCAGGGAGACCCTCAGCTCTTTTTCTAGGTAAAGTCAGTTACAAATTTCATGCAAAATCGCTGTAAATGATAAGTGCACACCACAGGGTTTCTATGATGGCTGTGTGCTGCTCTTTTTTGATTTGTTGTTTCAGACAAGCGTACAGATACAGTTTAATACCAGCAGACGAAATTAATATTGACTTCGCTAGTTATAGGACCACCTGAATTGGTTGTTCCTCATCTTCAGCAAATATTACCGCCTATTCTGCTAGAATCTTTACCACTTCATAAGTTAGAATCTGATTGTTTGTTTCTCACATTGTGGTTGCATGTTGCTTAATTTTTGTTATTCAGGAGTTTTTGATTGACTAGAATATGATTATCTGTTGAGTCAGGTACATCAAATGATACCAAAGTAGTTCTACTAATGAATTCTGTCTTTTAGGTTTTATTTTGGCAGCAACTGGACAGCTAGAAGCGTATCTCAGAAACCCTCAGAATGGAAGCTTGTAGGGTGTTGGAACTCATAATTATTCCATTGTTCCTACACCAAAAAGGTACTCTAGTTTTCTTTCTATCTTTTCTTCACATGATTAAATTCATTAATTCCTGATATAGTGCCACCAATTCTATCAACTTAATAGTGCCCAATGGCAATGTACTTGTGTCTTGAGGCACTCTAATCATTCCTAATTGCTCTTCTTCCTTTAGGGTGGTTGTGGAGGGTAAGCAAATCTAATCAAGACAGACAGTGGGTTGAGGGTTAGTATGATTTTCTTAATGAGTTTGAGGTTGAGCTTGGTTTAATTTCTTGAATGGTCAATCTTGAGTGTGACCTTAAATCAAGCTGAACATGAATTGAGCTTGAGGATCTCTATACCTTTCTAAACAGTTTTGTTGCCTATTTATTTTATCAATTAATCTTGAGCCATGGACAAGTACTCCAACACGTTCAAGCATGGGTTGTCTGCATTTTCTGAATAAGCCTGTTTCGTCCTTTTATCCTCAGAGGCATGAATCCCAATGGAAGACTTCTATTATTGTTTCTTAGTGCTTATGGTTTTCTCTAGATCATCTGGCTGGCATTTTCATTGCTGTCTTTTGTCGGCCTCAAATCTAATTTATTTATATCTGGGTTTGTGTTATACAAGTGCAATGCTTACCTTGTGGGGTTTCTGAATTCTGTCGTTAGCTCTCCTAGGAGTTGGACTACCATGGCATGTTGGTTTAAAAGTTTCCCACTTCAAAATCTGGACCCACCTAACATTTTGATTCTGTGTTCTCTGTTAAGAGGTCAAGGAAAATTTGTATCTAATAGAGCTTTGCTTTCGTGCAGTGGATGCAGGACAGCGGTTATTTTCACTGAATGAAGGCTATACTATTAGATCTCTATGGCCATCTGCTGTATTATTGCGACCCTTGTGGTTAGAAGCAGATTGGAATTCTGTTTCGTGAATGAGTTTTATTCAAGAATAAGGTGAGCCGTTTCACGCCAATTGTAAGCATACATCATTAGGACCAATTCCCTAAGTGCTTTTATGAATGTACTGATATTGCCACCCGCAAAGTTTTCTTGTAACTGACCAAAATGTTGGCAAATGATGGGGTTTTAGAATTTTGTTTATATATTCTCTTGTGGATTTAATGGGGACTCTGGAAAATAATATGGATGTACTCAATGAAGTATTTATTATTATTATTATTATTATGTAACATCTGTTTTTGATTAGTGGGGTTGGAGAAAATTATGGACATGACTTGCTAGTTTTAGTCCATATTTTGTGAAAATTAATATCAAATATTTAGTAGATTTTGATTAAAGTTAATGAAATGTATGGTTGAAAAAATTGTGGGTCTCATGAAATATGTAATTCAAATTAATTGTTTACTTTTATTTTGATAAAAAATTAGATTATAATTTCTATCAAACTTGGGTTTGATATTTGAATTTTTTTTAATATATTGGTATTTTAAATAAATTATGTAGTATATATATCTTATAAGGATTATTCTATATGTACTACACCTTTTACTACATAGGTGATTTAAACGCCATGTGACGTCCCCCGATTGGAGGGCCCGGCACCCCTACACTAGGGGGAACCACATGACGTTTAAGTCATCCATGTAATAGAGGGTGCAGTACCTCTAACATCCTCCATCTTATAATGTTACTGTGTACGAAGGCAACTATTCAAAATAAACACTTCTGAGTCAACGATAACTCAACATTGTCGACTCGTATTTTTAAACAGAAGAAAATAACAGAAAGTCGCTGCACTTCACAATTTTGACAATCGATTGAAGTTCCTTATCGTTCTAGGTGATTCCAAACATGACAGGAAGCAACTAGAAACAACTGCCACGTGCATTAATTCCACACGTGTCCTTCCTTCCACTATGAACGATTGCCAACACATAACTGAACAACTCCTGCATAAATATACATGCCGCTCGCTTCTTATACAATTGTGCGAAATAATTTGACATGCAGTCGACACTAGCATCTACCGCTGCAAAATTAAACCGGGTCCTTTCCGGTCCCCGTAACCAGTTTCTGTTTCAGAGACTTGCCTCTGTCTCAACAACCGGTCGAACCGCCGATCCTGCCGTTCATGCAGTTGAGCCTGAGGTAAGTAGGAAAATACTTATGTAAAACGATTTAAGCTTTTTATGTTGTGAATTAATTTAGTGGACTAAACACAGGAAGTAGATGCAACGGAGGCGGTGTTGGATGAAAAACTGAGGCACTTACCGGAGAAAGAATTAATCAAAGAACCATACGTGGCTCAAAAATCACCAACTGATTCGTCTCCTAAACTAGAGAGCACAGGCGTGAACGAGCGAATTGATCCTATCACCAAACAGAAGCGGCGGAACAGTTCAGCAATCGAATACTTCAACTGCGCAGGGTTGGACGGGAGCCCGTGGCCGGAAGACACAAGGGAGCAAAGAAAAAAACAAATGGAAGATGATAGGGAATACTTAAAGCATCACAAGGCTTCTCCCTTATCGGAGATAGAAATAGCGGATACAAGAAAGCCGATAACAAGAGCCACAGATGGGACTGTGCAGGGTTATACTTTGGGTTATGACGGCGAGGGGGTGGTGCTGTGGCTGCCGGAGCAGATTGACACGGCGGAGGATTCTCTACGTAGAGCAATGGAGATATTTAGGGAGAATGCGATTAGGGGTGATCCTGATTCTCCCCATGGTAGGGTTCTTAGGGCTCTTCGTGGTGAATATTGGTGATCATTTTGATGTATGAATTTCCTTGTAAATTATGTTTCTGAAGTTAAAATTTTGCAACATACTATTGTTGCTATTTTGGTTTTATTTATTGTTATATCTATTAATCATTTGCATATAAAGGTTAAACCCCTCCACTTGCTCTATCCTGGACCTCGGTGAAGGAGGTAAATTGTAGGTTACGTCTTCAAGAGTATAAAGTGGAAGATTGTTTGTACATGTTCAAATCTATATTTTAGGATTCGAACCCTTGACGCGTCAGTTTCAAGCAAAGTTGGAGCTTTTTCACCTTCTCATTTTATCACTTGGAGATGTGTTCAGGAGAGTTATTAATCATTTGCATATAAAAGTTAAAAACTATGAAATGTTGGTTTTATTTCTTCTCTAGATTTTTGCACTCTTGAGAGTTTTCAAATGAAATATTTAGGGCGTGTTTGAGTTACATTATTTTGGAAAAATGTATTTTTAAATAGTAAATTGATGGAGAATATGTGGTTGAAAAAGAATGAAATACTATTGATGTGATGAAAAATATTATTTTATTGAAAAATGTGTGGTTCAAAATGAGTAGAAAAATGAGAATGAAAATTTTAATGTGTACTATGAATTTAAATACAAAAAAAAAATAAAAAAAATAAGGAATACATTTTTTTTTTGTGGTGGCGAAGAGCAAACACGTCATCGTACCAATCATGTCGAACTCTTCAGATTCTTTATAATTGATATTGTAAATATATTTGCCAATGCAATCGAATTTTTCAGGCAGTATTTATTTCTTCTCCAAAGTTCATTCATTCTCTTCTTTTATACAAATGTGTGAAAATTTTGTAATACAATCTATCATCTAATCTTAACTTCATAGCATTCAAGAAGTTAATATTACTCTAAAAGAATACAATGCACTGGCCGAAAACTAGTTTTAGAAAAATCTGGACAACATTAAAGAAAAATCTGGAAAATTAGTTTTAGAAAAATGAAAATGAAAATTTTAATGTGTATGAATTTCCTTGTAAATTGATTTTGGACTCTTGTTGCTATTTTGGTTTTATTTATTGTTATATCTATTAATCATTTGGCTATAAAACTATGAAATTGGTTTTATTTCTTCTCTAGTTTTTTGCATTGAGAGTTTTCAAGGAAATATTTAAATACAAAAAAAGTCATTATTACCGTTTGATTTGGTATTATCGTGATCGAACATATTGTTAACTCGAGCTTTTTCAAACTTATGAGACGCATCCTACATAGCTTGAGATATGGGTGGTGCTCGAGCATATGGCCCATAATACTCGAGCTATCGCACCAATGTTTTTGGGTAATTTGGTGATGAACATCCTTAAGGATGCACCGCCTCGTGACGTGGTGCGTCCTCTATCATCCTTCACTTACAGGCACCAATTCAATCAAGGACTCTTGACCCTACCATCCCAACTCAGGGATCTTAAGTCGTAAATGAGTGTTATCTTAAGAAACACTTCAAATGAGGAAGGATTGGACTCCTAATTACATTCCAACACAACCCTATAACCACTCCAAAAAATAAGGAGATGAATCGTACTAGAACTGCACTACCTACCTCTATAAATACATCATTCTAATTCATTATTCAGGTACGTTTTACATATATTTTTCAGCATATACCTTCTCTCTTTTTTCTCTCTGCTTAAGCATCGAAGGGGCGACGAGGACACGCCTCAACGCCTTTATTTCATGTACCAAAAAATCGTGTTCGTGCTCATTCTCAGTTATCAAGTTCGAATTTCAACATGTGCGATTTTTTGTAACATCACCATTAATTTGTGAAAATACCTGCCATGTTGCACTAATTGATAATTACAAGAATAATACAATACAATTTTAAGGATTTCATATTTAGAAATGACTAGATTCTTCTTATAATAACTTCCGTTAGTCTAATAATTTTGAAAATACAACATAATTCTTTGTGGTTGTGAAGTAACTTCTTGCCCTAAATAAATTATAAATAGGACTACCCTACAATTTATGTCAACAAGATTTGGAACAATTAATGTCAACAAGATTTGGACAGCGCCAATTGCAATGACGCATCGTCTGCATTCCTAGGAAATAACTATTTGGTGTAAGAGTAATGTTATTTATCATTATAATGATGAAATATTGATGATATGTCAATTTAAGTGAAATAATAGAATATGACAGTTTAATTTTCAAGAGAGAGAGGAATTGAACCGTCATATTTCATTATTTTACATAAACTGTCACATAATCGATATTCTATCATTATAAAATAAATAACATTATTATTTAATATAACACTTGAAATTCAAACAATAAAGAAATTCACCCGCTGAAATGCTGAGCTACTCCCATGACAGAGGAGAGGAATTCTCTTAAAAAAGTCAAGCTTCTTGTGGGTATGTGGTAGATAAATAAAATTCATGTAATATTGATGTTTAATAAATAGACGATCAAGTTCAAATTTTACTTCTAGTGAATTTCGACAAACTAGAAAAACAAAATAACAAACATTATAGAAAATGTTCTGAATTCATTCACTTCGTTTTGCACACTAGAATACACGGTACAACTGTACAAGGCATTAAACAAAAAAATTACTTGATCCAAACAGATAATGTGCAACTTCCTATTTAACTCTTTTATATTTATGCAGATTAATTTTTTGTGATTGTCAAACCCCAAGTAATACTAATACCCACCATAATTGCTTTTCGCAGTCAACAATAAATTCATCCTTTTCAACTGAGTAATTCTATTTAGCTCCATTTGGATTGTAACCCAAATTCATATGGCGTCAATGTGTCATTAAATTAAAAGTGAAATTAAACGACTCATTTAGGGCGTGTTCAGTAGAGATTAAAATCGGATTAAAATTGAAAAACTAACATTTATTGTTGACTTTTATTAGACAAGTGTGATTCAATAACGATTATATTTTTTAATTTTAATTGAATTT
>CAIGRF010312436.1:6818-20027 GCA_903798235.1 Fraxinus ornus | reverse complement strand
TTTCTTTGAATTGTTTAACATGCATAATCGACAGCTTTATTATCTTCCGGTGTAACCAGAGAATGTACCACTTCATAAATAATTGCATAATCGATATTAGTGTGCTTCATTTCCTCGTCAAAAAGACAAATATTAACTAACCATACCCTCAGCATCTCTAGCGATTTCGTCCCAATACGAAGTACCAAAAGTTGTTATGATTTCTTATTCTTGCCTACCGATGAAACAAGGTCCAGGTCGTATCCCTCCTTCAACTATTTAATCCGATTATGCTCATGAAGTAACATCTTGCACAATAATAGCATATCTAACTCCATATGGGCATCAACTTCCCATTAAAACAACTCATCATAAGACCGTGCACTGTAATTAAGCCATTGTTTGAGTCGCATTTTCACAAAAAAATAGATTTTATAATAGTGACTTTTGAAGAGTGTGTAATTAAAATTAAAATGGAGAAATTTTTTGAGTTTACATGAAAATTATTTTATTTGGAGAATGTGTAATTATTAATGATTATATGAAAAATGAGTTTTTAAAGAATGAAGGGCAAAACATGGGCTAAATCTTGAACCTCCACCATCGATCTTGGTTTTGGTTCTTTCAATCCCAACCAAAACGTTCCCAATGACATCATGGTTCCAATTTTTAAATTGATTGTTTTAAGTGTTTCAGCTTCTGAATAACCACGTTCATTGGATTTCGATGAGCTTTAAAACTCCATGCCTCCAAGTCCATAGCATGAAATCAAAAGGGCCTGGGGCCGTGTCTACCACCCAAGAACACTTTAATAACAAATGGGAGTGATCCAAGGTGATATCTTGATAAATTCAAACAAGAAATAGAAGATTAGAAGGAAAGTCTAAAAATTTGAGACGAAAGATCTACCCAACCAACACTCAACGTGCCCTCTTTGCTATCCTCACCATGAGAGTTATATTTTTCAATTTTTATTATTTTATTTTATAATTTGTAAATGGTTTGACTTGGCGTACTGAATAACATTCGTTGGTCCATTTTGCACTTAACAGTAATATGAGGATTTTATGTTAATTTTTTAAATCGAATAACCATTTGAGACTGTTATAAACTTCCATGACTAATAAAGTAAAATAATATGACCATTTTGAAATTCCTTACAAACTTTAGTGACCATTATTGAAATTAATTCTTAGTCAAATAGACTTGCAAGCATTTATGGCTCCAGCTCAACCAATCCGCCAGACTCAACGAAACATTTTGTAATTTGATTGACCCAATCCAAACCCTAGAGCTTGTCTATCTAAAGACTTTGAGTGGCTAGAGAGAGAGAATGAGGGATGCGGGTCTGGATTTATTTGACCCGAGAACGGCCGTGATGGATTCCGACTGCAACCTTTCGCCTTCAAACGGTCGTGAACAGGAGGATTTCGCATTCGCCTTCAACGACAGCAACTTCTCGGACCGGGTCCTCCGGATCGAGATCATGCCCGACTCCCCAGACACCCGACCCGATTCGGAGGGTTGCCTAACCCTAGCTGATTGGGCGACCCGCAAGAGCAAACGCCGCCGTGGAGATATCGGCGAGAAGGAAAATGGTAAGTCCACCTTGTAGTCAAATATGTATAGATATACGCTTGAACATTGTTCTTGATGATTTTGGGTTGTGTGTTATTTGTTTCGTGTTCTGATTATTGTGTATGTGCACTAGTTTTTATTTATTATTCATGTTTATGTGTTGGATAGGAGAATAAAGAAAATCTTTCAATTACTTTTGCTTTGAAAGTGAAATTAGATAGCATAGATAAAGCAGAACTTAAAGAAATATATAAATGAAGGGGGTAAGATTAACTCATTTTGGATGCAAAACTAGCAAATGATTGAAGCGAGTCTAATTGAACTTGGCGCATCAAGAAGTGATTCGATGATTGGACTCGGATTCCGAGGCTGGCTAAAAAGAAATACCCAGCTTGTAAGTGATTTTCTGAAAAAATGATCTTTTTGGGGAGAATCGTCCTTGGTAAGAAAAGTTATGGGAAAACATGAAAGATATTTTTTAATTTTTTTGAGAGAATGTGTGGATGAAAATGAGGGTGAAGAAAAGTTATTTTCAAAAAATGACTTCCACCCAAGCACTTTTGTGAAAAAAAAAAAAATGAACTTTTCATTTCTAACTCCAATTTCAATGCCTTGATTTTATGCCACCAAGTTTGTTATTGTTTTGTATATATTTCCTTTCCATTTTCTTCTTTTTGCTCAGTGTTGATTGTTTCACAACATTATCCTGATTTTTTTTTTTCCTGTAAAATTTTTTAATTGTGCTATGTTTCTCATCAAAGTATCCATCTTTGGTTTGGACCTATCCTTAGTTTGTTGCTCCTATAGTAGTTGTTATGGATTGGGGTTTAACTATCTTTTCCAGATATTCAGTTGCATAAATGCTTCCTTGCTGCAATTTTGCATGGTTTTTAAGACCTATACTCATTCTTATGCTGGTATGGGTTGTGCTGATGTTAATCAGACATGTGCCACTCATTTGCAGCTTTGGATATCAACATTCTCCCTGAAGAGCAGACTCTTGATTGTCCGCAGCCTGATATTGAAATTTGTGTGGATGATGATAATCACGATGAAGAAGAAATTCAAATGATTGAAGAATTGTCCCCAGGTATAAGAAAATATTCATCATCACTTTCTTATTCATCTTTGGGCATTATCTTTATGACTGGTCTAAGAATTCACGTTGTACTATAGTTCTTTGAATAGTTTTAGAGAAACAGATGAACTTTATGCTTGTATTGGATTAGGCATTTCNCATTTAGTTTTCTCCATTATAAAAATTCTTGTTTTACCATTCTAGTTTGCTATCTATATTCTATACTAATAATCAAGTATATTATTTCTGCCTGACGACATTGTTCTCATTTTGGTCTCTTGAAACATTTGAACATCAAAACCATTTAATTTGTTTTCTGTTTCTCAATATGGGATGTGACATTGAGGTGGAAGACTGAGATAAGATTTACTCTATTTATTAGATACAGAAGGTTTCCTTTCTTTTATGGGAGATATATTGGCAATGGACAGTGGGATCAAATTGTCTGCCTGATATCGGTTATATGGTGGATGAATACCTATGAAGAATGTGATAGGTTGGGGACTGTAGATAAAACCAGATGGAGTAACTGATCAGAGATTACTAAGTTGAAATTTTTTTAACATTTCTAGATAGTGGATAGTAACCTAGATAGCTGGAAAATGAAGAATCAATTTAATCTTTATGCCAATACCTGGGTAAAGTTCTGTATTTGCATATTTCCAGCATAGATATATATTTTAAACATATTTTGGTTGGGTATTTGTGCACAATGTGGGAATCCACATGTTCAGCTTCTCTCTTTGGAAAAACTTATTCTCCTCAAAAATTAAAGCTAGCAAATTGCTCCTGCAGGAGATGAAGCTGCAAATAGTGATGATTCAAATTGGTCTGAGGATAATTCAAGAGTTCTAAGAGTTAGAACTTTACACATCAGCTCTCCTATTTTAGCAGCAAAGAGTCCATTCTTCTTTAAGGTAATTATAGTTTTAATTTGAGAAGTACTAGTATTTGTCTCTCTAGGTATATTTCGTATGAATTTCTTGTTCCTTCCTATGCAGCTATTCTCAAATGGGATGATGGAGTCAGAGCAGAGGCATGTAACACTAAGAATTACGGCCTCTGGTAAATAGTTCGTTGCACTAATAGTTATCGTCTCTGCTTCTCAATCCTTTTTTTGTTTTTTATTTCTCTTAATCTTCGTTTTTCTGAGAAGTAATTGTGACCCATATTATTATGAGTACTCTCTAATAGTCAGTTGCATTGTGAAAAGAACCAAGCAAATATCACTTTCATACATTTTATGGTAGTGATGAATGTTTAGGTCATACTCCTCTTCAGTGTCTTTTAGCTTTTCTCAAGTAAATACTTTGGACTTTCTTTGTCCTGAGCTATTTTTTTTTATGCATTTTATTTTATTTTGTTTCGACATTTCTGTTACATTGTACTTGCACGTTATTAGTCGTGGTGTGCATAGAACAACTGTACATATTGCCTCCACCGGTAGGTATTGTCGTAATGAAATATGTTTAGGTTACAATTCTTTCCTCTTCTATTTCCTTATTTTTAATTTTTATTTTTGGTCAAATCTATTAGACAAATATTTAATGTCACTTTCTTTTTTCTTAATGGAACAGAGGAAGCTGCCCTCATGGAGCTCCTGAATTTTATGTATAGTAATACTTTAACTACAACTACAGCTCCTGCTTTGCTGGACGTGCTTATGGCTGCTGATAAATTTCAAGTTGCTTCGTGCATGAGATATTGTAGCCGCTTATTACGGAACATGCCCATGACCCCAGAGTCTGCATTGTTATATCTGGATCTTCCTACTAGTGTCCTAATGGCTGATGCGGTCCAACCATTAACTGATGCAGCAAAACAGTTCTTAGCTGCTCGTTTCAAAGATATATCGAAGTACGTTCCCTGTTCTTCCTTGGCTTAAAGAAATCTGAAAGTGGAACTTTATGCCTGATTTTTGTACTGATCATGTGGAAATGTCTTCACATTTTCCCTTTTATCAGCAAGGTAACATGTGACACGACATGGACACGCTGATATCTGATTTTTAAAAATGGGGGACGAAAACATCGGGGACATGTCACTTTAAATTCTTTAAAATTGTAGATTTATATTCTATCTTTATGTTTATACTTTTTATCTTTTAATAAAATCTATTTCTTTGTTTTGATTTTTGTTCATGAAATATTTTAAATCGTCGGAGTAGGTATTTGTGTCTCCTGTTGTCTTAAAAATGGCAGTTTTGACTTCTTTGAGTGGTTCAATTGCATAAATATTCACATAAACTTCTTTGAGTGGTTCAATTGCAAAAATATTCACATAAAGCAATCAGACTGGCCAACAGGCCACTCAGATCTGGTTCTGATTACTATGTTTTTTTCTCCATATTGTTTGGATTGATATATTGCTCGTCTTATCCTTTTTTTCATGCATGATTGACTATATGAGTATATATTAGTCATCTCTTCAGCAGTGGACAGGCTTTTGATTTTTTTTATTTTTTCTGATGAATAGTTTAGCTTTTGACATATCATCTCCACTTGAAAAATCCTTGTATTGGAAGTGACATCTTTTTGAAAATTTGTGCTCTTTGCTTTTCCCTCTGTTCTCTTACATACATAGGTGAAAACCAATTTTGCTTTTATATCTCACGAGCACAATGATTCCTATACTTTTAGTAGCATTTGATGCATATTTGTCAGTGTATACAAATGTGAGCAGGTATCAAGAGGAGATTTTGAGTTTGCCTCTTGCTGGAATTGAGGCAATCTTGTCTAGTGATGATCTTCAGGTTGCCTCAGAAGATGCTGTATACGATTTTGCATTGAAGTGGACTAGGTCACATTGTCAAAAGCTGGAGGAGAGGCGAGAAATCCTCGGTACTCGTTTAGGTCAATATATCCGCTTTCCTTACATGACTCCTCGGAAATTGAAGAAGGTTCTTACATGCAATGACTTTGATCATGAATTTGCAACCAAAGTTGTCCTTGAAGCCCTATTTTTTAAGACTGAGCCTCCACATCGCCAACGACTTCATTCCTTGGAGGATTTGACCTCTACTAACCATCGGTATGTGGAACGTGCCTACAAGTATCGGCCCATTAAGGTGGTTGAGTTTGAACTTCCACACCAACAGTGTGTGGTCTTCTTGGATCTGAAGCGAGAGGAATGTGCAAATTTGTTCCCTTCTGGACGGGTGTATTCTCAGGCATTCCACTTGGGTGGACAAGGTTTTTTCCTGTCAGCGCATTGCAATATGGATCAACAAAGCTCTTTTCATTGTTTTGGTCTTTTCCTCGGGATGCAAGAAAAGGGTTCTGTTACATTCGCCGTAGACTATGAATTCGCTGCCAGATCAAAACCCACAGAGGAGTTCATTAGCAAATACAAGGGCAATTACACTTTCACTGGGGGCAAGGCAGTTGGATATCGCAATTTATTTAGCATTCCGTGGACGTCTTTCATGGCTGACGACAGTCTCTACTTCATCAACGGCATACTCCACCTCAGGGCTGAGCTTACTATCAGGTGCTAGAGCTAGCATTGTAGTTTACAATATGTCGAGAGATTATCATATTTTCCACGTAAAGCCAGATGCATTTTGTGCTGTATAATTAATTAGAAACGTATACTTCAGGCCTACATGTCTCTTGAGCTGTAGACGTGTAATTCTTACACTGAGGTTATGAAAATGCTGCTGTAATGGAATCTTGAAATTATAATCGAAATATAGTTTTTGCTCTGAATTTTCGAAAGATCTATGAGTGCATATTGAATTGCTTAAGAACGCGTCTAAGTAATTATAACGCGATCTGAAAGGCTTCATACTGTTCTTATTGGGTTAGTCGTTTATTACTTAATCAAAGTTAATTTCACCGATCCACCTCAAATCTTATGCGTTATATTTTTAAAAATTTCAAGCTAATTTGTATTTAAATAATAAATAAATGTGATTTTTTAATCTTGTATCGAGTTTAAAAAATTTCGACGTCCTGTCGGTATTGCTAACTTTCCACGAGAAAACAAAGGAAATCCATGTACCGTTTTAGATAGATCCGTTTGATATCTCTACTCAGACCTGACCTGACCCGACCCGACAACCTAAACGAATCATAGAGGGTTAAAATCGATCACGCAGGCGGCAGGCCATATTGAGCCCAAAGCCGTGCAAATCACGTAAATCCGACGCTATAAAACGTGAAATGCACGTATCTTGATTCTCTTAACACTCTAGCTCTCTCTCTAGAAATCATCATACGCAAGCGAAGCGAAACCAGAGCCGTACGATCTAGGGTTCATACGAAATGCCGAAGAACAAGGGTAAGGGAGGTAAGAATCGCAAGAGAGGGAAGAACGAGGCCGATGATGAGAAGCGTGAACTCGTATTCAAAGAAGATGGACAGGAATACGCTCAGGTTTTGAAGATGTTGGGGAATGGCCGCTGTGAAGCCACGTGCATCGACGGCGTCAAGCGTCTCTGTCATATCCGTGGTAAAATGCATAAAAAGGTCTGGATCGCCGCGGGTGATATCATCCTTGTCGGTCTCCGTGACTACCAGGTAGTAATTTATTTATAACTATCTCTTGATAGACTTATTGTGTGAATAACTGTTTTTGTTTTTCTATTTTAAGAAATTGAGATCTTAGGTTAATTTAATTTTGGCTTTGTTTTATGGACCAAGTGGTGGATATAGGGGGAAATATTTTGGCTGCTTGTTTGTTGTTTTCCATTTTTTATTTTATTTTTTTCTTTTTTGCAGTTTCAAAATGAGTGTTTTCTTCTCTAGATCTCAACAGTTAAGTTCAAGTATGAAAATCCATTCTTTAAATCGTACAAATACTCCGAGTATGCTAGTTGAAATCGTCCAGCTTTATCAATCTTTTGATTATTGTTTTCTTAGTTCAAAAGTGAGTGGGAAACATTTTTATCCATTTCGCAAAATGAGTTCACAAAAGTAGTATTATATGAATTTGCAGACAGCCAAGCCCAATTATTTTTTTAGGAGGTAAGAAATTTATTATTTTTTATTTTTCGTATGTATCAGTCCAGTAGGAAAAAAAAAATGTCCCCGCTGGCTTTGCCCCTATTTGCAGAGTAATTTCAGCTTTATCAATCTTTTTCTACTAGTTTTCCGAGTTCGAAAGTTTGTGAAAATTTTACTAAATACTCCAACTATATTTTAGTTTATACGATCAAAGTACCTGAGAAACTTTATGCACATAGAAGTATATGTTGGAAGAAAGTGGCCGAGTATCTCAGCTTGTATATCCTTGATTGAATTTCTTCTATTTTTTGGTCAAAATTTGTGATATGGCATCATATCTGAATCGAATTCCGAGGCTTGTATGTTACATTATGTGTGAATTGAGTATAGTGTTCTATTTAACAGCCTCTTTGATTTCCATAGGACGATAAGGCTGATGTAATCCTGAAGTACATGCCTGATGAAGCCCGGTTGTTGAAGGCCTATGGTGAGCTGCCGGAGAACACAAGGCTCAATGAAGGTATTGCCGGTGGACTTGATGAGGAGGACGATGGTGCTGGTGATGATTACATTGAGTTTGAGGATGAAGACATTGACAAAATCTAGTTTGTTGCCTTCCAATTTATAAGACCTTTTATGTTTAATATTCGAATACAAAAGTAAAGGGATATACATCTTTGTGTGTTACTTTTCAAGTATTGTTGTGAAGTCATTTGTGGGGTTTTATGCTTGACCATTTATGTGAAATGGATGCAATAATATGAAGCTACTTTCTTTTTATCCGTGTTTAGTTTTTCGAATTGTTGGCAATAAAAAGCTTTTGTGGATCGGCTTGTATTTGGTTTTTCTGGCTTTGTTAAACATGGTGATGGCTGTGGGAATAGAATTAGAAAGATTGCTGTCATCGTGGCTAGCGAGAATTTGGTTCCACATTGGCCATTGCTGCAGATTGTTAGAAAATAATGATAAATAGCATTTGCACCAAGGTCTGTGGCTCCGAAAGGCTAATACCTGGGCAGTCACTATAGGGCATAGGCCGACCTCTAGTGCATCTATCTTAGCAGTAGAAAGTTGGAAGTAAATGTAGAAAAATAAGAATCGAGTGGTAGCAGGCGCACGATCTAGTGCAGTGCTAATTTCAAGAAGATTTTCGAGTTAGCCTGAACTCCATTCTATGCCAGTTTGAAGATAAGTTCTCATACAAGTTATCCTAGGCTTGCCTTGAATACTACGAACGGCTGTGTTTCAACAACACTGGACATCATTAAAGACGATAGGAAGATAAAAATTTCCTCATTGGTATTGTCTAATGCAGTCTAATACTACATAGCATACATGACTCGGAAGTGCAAACTATAAAGTTTTCTGGTTAAATAATTTATAGCAGAAGATTAAGCAAACGCACAAGCCATAGCCATTAAACCAACCTGAAGAAAATAAATCAGTGCATAAACATTCTACAGAGCCGCAAACATTATTCAGTAAAACCGTGTTTACTTGGTCCATCTAAGCCGAAGTTTTAAGTCAAGTCAAAGAACGAGATTGGATCTTGTTCACTACACAGCAAAGATTTCTAGTTCTTCAGAGGCACAAAGCACCACCGGAAAAGTCGATCATCTGCATTGCCGGTATCAAACTTCATCGATAAACTAAACTTCATATGATTGTCAAGACTGTAATTAACCATGTTCTTTGGAACGGAACGATTGTTACGTCCATGAAAAATGATAACTACAGTTCAATGTCGTCCATTCATTTCAACAAGAGAGCCAGAGGTCCTAGCATTTCTAACAAACTTGCTCCAATGTGGGATCCTAAAAACGAAGGGTCGCCTATGAGTGGATAATGAGAACTATTAGATCTCACTTATGCCATCTATAGTAACAGGAATTTTGAGCTTTGGTTTTCGAACTACAAGTTTTAAGGTAATTCTGTGATTTCCTAGCAGTTGGATTTTGGCTGTCTTATGAAAGGGACGCTTGTGGAATGAAAATAATTTTGAGTCTTTCTCAATTGTCTTCCAAACCTTGGAGTGATATTTCACGTCAATCAATGAGTCCATATTCTCATATACTATGTGTGGACTTATGTGGTTCTCCTAACTATTGGACTTGTGTCATTTGTGGCCCTTGGATTAAACCAATGGTTGAGATCTAATCTTGTGAGATATTTTCTTCCTTGACTTATTTTGGAAGTTTTGGACGGTATTTTTTGAAAATTAAAAAGGGAGAAGACTTTGTTTCTCTCTCTCCTTAAGTGAGACCACTAATTTTCTCTCTTCTCATTCTCTGGTCCGATTTCTCTCCTGCTTTCTCTTTTGCTCCATAAAATTGATCCTCTAGCCATTTGATTGAAGAAACCCAGGTGTTTTCTTTGGCCTGAAATAGTTGCAAAGGGTGTTGGTTTTTCTGTTGGTTTTAGGTCCGATTGTTGGTGGGAATCTTGGCTATTTTGGGAGATCTCTTGATCGATGATCCAAGCCAAGTGATGAGATGTTCTGGCCAGTTCTCGAACTCTCTCTGGAAGGTGATTTGCATAGACATGAAAGCTGTTCCTGAGCCTAATTCTTTCCGCCAGTGAAGAAGGGAAGAACTCTATCGTTTCTCTTAATTTCAATTTCTATGTATTTTTCAGTTCTTATGATTTCTTTATGCATTGTAAGATGTTAGTTTTACATTATGGTTATTGGAGCTGTTTAAATCTGTTGAAGTGTTTTTGGTAACTCTAATATGCTATTTTTCCCAACACTATGTGACTTTAAGAGAGTTTTTTAGTCTATTCTTGAGTGAATCGACAAGAACTAGAAGAGCATCTAACAAGTAGGAGCAGAAATGCTTTCAGCTCCATATGTCTTAACACATTCGGCTCAAGATATTGTTATTCATAAAATGGGTGATCATAGTTTCTTAGAGCATCTCCCATAAAGCTCTTTACTAGCTCCATATTCTTTATTCTAGAGTCGGACTTCATTAGTGAAATCCAACAAACTCTCTAAATTAAATTTTTTGGGATAAAGAGTGGATTCGACTCTTCAAATGTAGAGAGCCAATGCAACTCTATTTATAATATTTCTAATATCTGCATTTTTTATTTTACAACTTTCTATGCACTTCTTTTATTTTATATAGGAAAATGGAGGGAAAATGATAAGAAAAGATGAAAAAAAGTAAGATAAATATGAGCATGTCTGAGCCCTATTTTTACTGTAGAATGTATTTTAAAATAATAGATTGATGGAAAATGTGTGATTTAATAATAAGGAAAATTTTCGAATTTGCGTGTAATATTATTTTATTAAAAATTGTATTTTGGAAAAAATGGGGATCAAACAATGGCAGTGTTGTTGGACTCGTATAAAATGTCCCGTACTTTATTTAAAAATATTCTTTAACGTGCTCTTAACTACACTGTGTATGTTTCATTTTATTTTGATTATTTACCATGACCAAATATGACTCAAAATCCATTCTTTAAATCGTACAAATACTCCGAGTATACTCCGAGTATGCTAGTTGAAATTGTCCCGGTCTTTATTTAAAAATATTCTTTAACGTGCTCTTAACTACACTGTGTATGTTTCATTTTATTTTGATTATTTATCATGACCAATTATGACTCAAAACACTTTCCTTCCCTTTTTTAATTGGCTTCCCTTTTTATATTGTCATTCATCCTTTATTTTAAAAGAAGTGCATAGAAAGTTATGAAATAATAAATGAAAGCACTAAAATTATTAAATAAAAAGAATAGGTTTGGTTCTTTACAAGTGTTCTAAAAAGCGTAACTCGTGCGACTAGACTTGGAGATCAAGCTTCAAGCTACACGAGTCTAGGCATTAAAAAGTGATTTCTAATTTTTCATATTATTTTAAATTTTTAATAATTCTAAAAATCATTTAATTATTAAAACAATACATACTAAATATCTAAAATTATAAATACTATATTTACTTAATAATTCCTATAATTAATCAATTATATAATTTTTCAAGTTTTCGAAATGCAAAAGCTAGTTTCACCTTTCAACTAGACAAATCCTACTTAATAGATTTATAGAAACTTTATACTTTTCAAAGTTTCTGACAAAATGATAAATCACCGTAGCTTAAATCTTATCTAACTCTTTATCAAATAAAGTCATTTTTTACTTTTGTTCTGATAAAATTATTTAAAAATTTGAAACTAAAGTAAATAAAAAGCTTTAAAAAAGGGAAATAAATAAATAAACTAAAGTCAAATAAAAGACTTTTAAAAATAGAAAAAATTAATAAAGCGCGCCTTCGCGCCTAGTCGTGCATTAAGCGTACAACTGTCACAAAATAGACATAACTGCCTGGCACTACCACTAGAAATTTCGTTACTCATGTTCCTAATTTGCCTATTCAACGAAGAAATGCTAATAATATTAGCACTACACTGAAAATTAGTACCACATATTCAGAGTAAAAATTAGCAACTAAGTTGTTACCTTATTTAAGTTGGTTTGTTACCTTTGTGTTGTATTGATGAAGATATCATAAAAATCTTTTTAATAACATTCTGAAGATAAATTGATTCTTCATGCTAATTTTTTCAACACTTTATAATTGAAATGAATTCTTCTTATTAACTACTGGACTTTGACAAAAAGGGTTAATTTGTGTTTTTGGTCATTTGTGAATCACTCGAATAAATGCAGCAGTTCGTAAAAAGTAATTATCTATAATTATATAAATTAATACATTATCTACACAAGAGCCCGCTTATGTTTTAATTTGAAATTTAAATAGCCAGCGATGATTCACCTAACTATTCTCGTGTCTTGATAATCGAACACAACCGTAACAAGTTGTCAGAGTTAGATGATGTCAAATGTACTTGACCAATTGAAATAATGACGGTCACAAGATGTAGCTCATTGCTGGGACCCACCACTAAGAATAATAGTCGAAGAACGCATGTCACTCAAATTGAGCCATTTAGATCGAACATGTTGTGTGGTTATGAAATTCTCGAGCTCTTCAAAGCTATCAAAATTCAATTTTTATTTGATAAAAAAAAAAACATTTGAGCCAATGTACTCAACGAGTGAAGACTTTTAAATGGTAATAAATTCATATAATCAGTTTTTACATATAAAACGCGAACCATGAAATATTATGATAAAATTGTTATATAATATTGAATAATGTAATACGTAAACTATAGGTCATAAAAAGCCGCAAAAATTCTGTTGTCATTGGCTCTAAATAAAGACTATAATCTAATAATATCATGTACTCGATCAATCAAAAACCCCGTTGAACTATAAAACATTGGTTTATATATTAATAGTACGCACGTGCGTTGCACGTTTTATGTACATAATGAATGATATGCGTAATATTTTAAAATAAAGTAATTCAAAATGTTAAAAGAAAAATATAATATTTTAAAGAACGTGAAGAAGAATTAAATTGAGAGATATACATTTGATTAAATTCAAAACGTTTACTTATAAGTAAATTAAATATACATAAACGATTTTCCACAATCTGTATCTTCCTTATCTCAACTCACCGGATTCTCTCCACCAACGCCGATAACCACCACTGCACCACCACTGCCACAGCCCAACAACTCTCCATCAGCCAAAAATCGCACCACCACC
>CAIGRF010312432.1:18555-50454 GCA_903798235.1 Fraxinus ornus | reverse complement strand
TTTTTTTTTTGTATTATTTTATAATTCTTTTATTTAGATTTTTTGTTTTTGGTGAGGCTTACGCCTTAATCCGCCTCGAGGCTCATAAAGAAAAATCGCATCAATACTTAGTTTCGCCTTTTTAAACTTTGGTTGTTTATAAAAAGCCACTTATTTCAGTCAATTAATGAACAAAGAGTATAAGAGTTGGAAGAGGTAAAGACTTTAAAAAAGCTGAGTTATTATGAGAAAAAACTCCCTCATTTTTCCGCAAGAGACCAACATTCAGGTCATAAACAAGCAAAGCTAGTGAATCTTGGACACCGTAACGTCCATATCATTTGAAAAAGTGCAAGAAAGAAATATTCCAGCTATGATGGCACAATCCCTGTCCATTTGTGAAAGTGAAGACTCCTTTCACTATAATGTTGTAATCGTTAACTTCTCTTTCCTAAATTTGTTTTCATGATCGTCTTGTCTATATTTATTGAAGTAGATACACTTTATTTTACACTTTCACTTTTCTGAATGATTGGAGGTGAAGGAAAAAAAAGTTGAAAATCTTTCCGGTGCATGGATTCCCTATGTATCCTATTGATGGATCATGGAAGTAAAGTGTTGTCTCACTTCAAAGAAAGTAGGTGCCTGAGAATCTGGAGGGAATTATTAATGCATTTTTCACATTTCAGAACCGAAATTTATGCATTAAATTTTTCGAGAAACACGAGAAATCTCAGTGGCGTGAGAATTACAAAACGGTTAAAAGATTGTTTAACACAGTCGTGGTTCATCTTGTACTCCATCTAAAGCACAAGATTCTTATTCTAGAATCACGTTAAGATTTCATCCTTAAAACTCTTTTTTTTTTTTTGATAATCGTGGATGTCCGAGCCAGCTTGCGCGCACCTCGATTAATCCCACGGGCCCTGAAGTTTACAGTCGGTGTTCACCTCAGTGGCCTTGAGGAGATTCGAACTGGTGACCATTGGGGAGCAAATTCAAGGCCTGATCAATTGAACAATCCCCCAGGGTTATTTCATCCTTTAACTCTTAAAATTAGTGAAATGGGTGTGGGGGTGTTGAAAGGCTAAACTATTGAATTGTTGCATATTTGTAGAACCACATGACTAGAAAAAACTTGCCTTTTATGTCCTGTGCTCCATCAATCTCCGAAGTGCATATAGTAGAACTGCTTTTGCTTAGGGCTCAAAGCTTTTATCTATGCATTGCCCAGAGGAAAGTCCACGAAAATTCTTATTATTGCTTTTGAGAAGTTACATTCATTGGATTATGCTTAGCAGCAGAATAATTAAGCTTGTGTTTGGGAAGTCATTATAATCGGTATAAATTATAAATGGATAGAACTGAGTGGTGCATAAGTAGATAGTACTTGTGGGTGGGTCCCACGAAGTGTGTGGACAAAAGACCAAAAACATTTAGAGTTTAAACCTCTCCCAAACAAGTATTAAATGCTTAATTAGCATATGTTTAATACTCAATAGATTTTTTTGACCATATTAATAGGTAAATAGACTAATGAAATTTATTGACTTCCCATCTATGCTTCTTTTGTTGCGTGCCAGCTGCATATTATTCTGATATATGATTTCCAGAATCCCCAGCTATCATCACTTGGAGCCGCAGGGACTGTTAAATTTTAAGTAATTGAGAGAGGAAAAAAAAAACTGCAAAATATTTCATTTACAAAATACATTTCATTTAAGTGGGAGCCATGAACCAATTAAGAGCTTTTTCTTGCTATTTCTAAAATGCTGTCTTAGTATACACTTTCTTTATAAAATACTTTTCATTTGAGTGTGAAGTTTTCTTTCTTGATTAACTAGATATCTCTGCCATTTTCCTATTGTAGGTTTGACAAGGAGCTAAACAAGGAAGTTGCCATAAAGGTCATCGATTTAGAAGAGTCGTGAGTATATAAACTTTGACCATCCTTTGTTACAAAATACGAGATGCTGTTTTCTTTAATTGAATATGATGACTTTATTATCTGAGATCTTTCTTTTATGCATATGCTTGGTTAGAAAGGAAGCACTTGTCATTTTTATCATCATTGCTTCTTGTCTTATGTTTTCCTCGCTAGGAAGCAAGTACCCTTGGTGGCTTGGTTGTGTTTCATATCAGGCTTACCTTAATACCTTAATAGAGACTTCCTTCTTTAAAGCTTCCGTATGTTTAATTTGCCTGCTGTGAGTATTCTAAAATATCATCTGATTTTTCTGCTGCAGAGAGGATGAAATTGAGGACATCCAAAAGGTATCTCTGACATTTCTGTACAGACTTCAAGGATTGAATTTACAATAAGAACGAGTATGTTTTTTTATTTACTTTTCATTTTCTACAGGAAATCGCTGTTCTTTCTCAATGTCGATCTCCATATATTACAGAGTATTATGCTTCTATTCTGCACCAGACTAAGCTATGGATAATAATGGAATACATGGCTGGGGGTTCTGTTGCTGATCTGGTAGGTAATTTACTGATGGCAAGTAATTTCCCCAAATTTTGGATTCCATTCCATGTTATAATGGATACAGTTAGAGGTCATATATGAAATATCTTAGGTTGATGAACCCTCCAAGATAACAATTAGTCCCTGATATTAAATTCCTGTGGATATATCTTTCTATCAACCACCACCTCCATTTTTTTCACTGGCAATTACAAATGTTATCTTTTATTTGTTTGGTAAACCTTGTGTTGTTTGCAACTCTCTTTCTATACCCAGTCGAACATAGCTATATAAATACATAGACAAGTTCTATGCATGTATCTCCCTTGGATGCTCATTCAGGTTTCCTTTGCAAGGCTTCTACTGAGAAGCATTCTTCATGTCCAAATACTGTACCATCCATTCTAGATTAGTGTATAACAGAGGAATACGAAGGTAAATCCTCCTATCAATTTCTAGATTGTGATGACATAGTTGACATTTTAATGCAAATGTTCGGAATTGTTGCATATAGATCTAAATGGGTAGTATTTTATTACTTATAAATATATGAGACCTATGTTTATTAAACAAACATTTCTCCAAAAGGGTGGATATTTTGTTTTTGAGTTTATCATAAGCCAAGGTAAAAGAAAAACACTATACAATGGATACTATTACAGGATACATGAGGATACTTATGCTTATTTTGCTCTTGCAGATTCAACCGAACCAGCCACTGGATGAAGTCTCTATATCTTGCATCTTACGTGATTTACTTCACGCAATTGAATATCTTCACAGTGAAGGGAAAATTCATCGAGATATCAAAGGTACATTACAAGGGGCTATCAATTAGTTTACGATAATTAGGTCTCATCAAACTTTTGAACAGGAACATACATATCCACATTTTCTAGATCTATATTTCTACCATTGGTGTATCCTTTTAGTCTTTTTGAAGTAATGAAATAAGCTATTTGGAGATGTCCTTTGATAGGTGCCAAATGTTCCGTAGTTTTTTTTATTAAGATCACATTTTCCTTCTAGTTGTTTCGTTAAATTTGTATTAGCAATCTCGTCTTCATCATCTAAATTGTCAGCGCATTAGCAATCTTTTTCTTCTTCCTCTAAATTTGTCAGAAATGGTTATCATTGTATTATGTTTTGGCAGCTGCAAACATTTTGTTGACAGAGAATGGTGATGTTAAGGTATATAACTTTCCTGCTTGAAGAAATTCAGAATCTTAAATGTTCTTACACCTTCTTGGATAGAGTATCCGTTATGGATAGAGTTAAATAAGCCTCCTTGTTTCGAAAACTTTTTGTTTCTTTACTCTGATAGGTTGCAGATTTTGGTGTTTCTGCTCAATTAACAAGGACAATTTCAAGACGAAAGGTACTGGTTTCTTAAATTCTAAGTTTCTCTGATGAAATATGTATGTGCAACTTCTGAACCTTTTTCCGTCTTAGCCCCCGTTTGGAGCACATTATTTTCAAAAGAATGCATTTTTTTGGTTGATGTGATGGGGAATATGTGGTTGAAAAAGAAGGAAAAGTTGTTGATGTGATGGAAAATATTATTTTACTGAAGAATGTGTGGTTGAAAATGAGTAGTGCTTAATTTTAATTTGTTAGGCTTAATTATTGTATAAGCATCCTTGCTAACGGTTCTGTTTTAATCATGTCTGGTCTTCTATACTGTGGTTCTAATATTCATTAAATGAGGCATATGAATTTGGGATGTGTTGACATATATTCAGTTGCCGATCATTTTTCTGCATAGTTTGAGTGCTATGACATTGGTGTTAGTAAAGACAGCATCCTCTTCCCAACTGTGTTTCCACTTGTCTCATCCGCTTGCTGTATTGCATAGTCGTTTTTCCAGTTTGGTTAGTAAGCCTAAGGAATTCTTTTTCTAATTTAATGTGTCCAAAGAGAATTGATTTTCTTGTTTCTGGTTATTGACTATTTATTGTTCTCCAAGGGATCATTAAACTCATGCTAATGCAATTAAAAGTTGCAGACATTTGTAGGAACACCATTCTGGATGGCTCCAGAAGTAATTCAGAACTCTGAAGGATACAATGAGAAGGTGCAACATCCTGATTTCCACCCCCCATGTTTCTTCCACCATTTTATTCCAGTTTCCCTTTTCTCGTAACACTATTCTTGCATATGCCGTCTTGTGCTTCTACTCCCTGTTTGATGCTGGGCTTGATGCAGGCCGATATATGGTCTCTGGGGATAACTGCAATTGAGATGGCAAAAGGGGAACCTCCACTTGCAGACCTCCATCCCATGAGAGTTCTATTTATTATACCACGAGAGAATCCACCACAGGTGGACATTTACTTCAATTTACATTGTGCAGGCTAATTCTATCATCTCTCACTTTATGAGAAGGTTTAATCTTATGTCTTGCAGCTAGATGAGCATTTTTCTCGTCCTTTGAAAGAATTTGTATCATTGTGTTTGAAGAAGAATCCTTTAGAGGTAGGTTCTATTGAGTTCACACTTTCTCCCTCACCCTTTGCCCGCGCTGTTTTCTGTTGTTGTCCACCTGGTGCTTCACATTTTTCTTATTCTCTGCGATCAATTTATTGATGTTTATGGATGGATTAGAAGGACCTGTATGAAAATTGCATAGCTGTCTCATGTCTGTGATAAGGGGATTGGAGAGAATCACTTTTGCCAAGGAGTTCTAGTGTCCAAAACAAGAAGAGAGTCCAAGTGTTTTTCTCTTTGCGAGTCTTGCCTCGTTAATGATGAACCGTTGTATGACTGCTGTTATTAGTGGTGAAATCTCTTAACGTTTCAAAGTTTAACCACCTCATCAAAAAAAAAAAGCTTAAGCTGTTATGCAGGGGACTAATTTATTTACATAAATTTAGTCTTCAATACGCCCCTCACATATAGGTATTCATTTCTTCATGAAAGGCCTTGTACGTGCACAATTCTCATTTTCATAAATGAGTGGCTTCAAGACTTGAACTCATGATCTTTGCCTTCTTGATACTATGTTACCCTCTCATCTAAAAGCTAAGGCGTTAGAGTGGAGACTAACTTATTTTCTTGTTCTAGATGTAACTATTCATAAATAGGAAGATTTCTCCATAAATGGTGATTTCAACTTTTCTCGGCCTAATTGGTCTGGCTAAGTTGGATGGTGATTTAACAGATCTGCTAGAGCCTGAAGATGGATGAAGATATAAGAATTTTTCAGTGAGCACCTAACTTCTGTCTCTATTGTGTTAGTCAATGGACAAGGGAAAGATGTATCTCTGTCATCTTAAGAACAAGTGGCCGCACTCTGTTATGCTAACTAAAATACCAACCTGCTGTTTATGTAAGAATGTGGCGTGACCCACCCTAGGGATCGATGCTGAAACTTTCTTATGACAGAGTCTTCATATTAATATCACATACTCTTTAGGAATCGATGGTTGTTTCTTGAAACTTGCTTATGACAGAGTCTTCATATCAATATCCTTTTCAATAACTTGATTCAGATGCATTTGTGATGGTTTTTAATTATCTCATGCTTTGAAATGTTATTAGATAGTTTGTAGGGAACTGAAGTGTTGAACCACTTGATCTAAAACCTTAAGCTATTAGATTAGGCCAAATGTAATTTAAATATTGTCTTCAACACTCCTTACGTGTATGCGGAATTTATATTGTTCTCATCAAAGTCTAGCACGTGCACAATTCATTTAAACGAGTGTCTGTGAGACTTGACTTGGAACCTTTGCCTGCTCTAGTATAATATTAAGATTTGGGATTTCATCTTAAAAAGTCAACCTTGTAGAGTATCCCAAGCCTTTATATATTGGTTAATATATTCAATCTCTTTTGTCACATAACTTTCTTTATGCCAGTTTCATGGGTCAAATTGGTTTTGATGTATTCGTTGATTTGAAATTTCTCCTGTAGTCTATGTTTTATTAAATGGCACATTTCATCTCTGTAGTATTCTTCACATCCTTGAATATCTATGTGCTGCACTTTCCACCACTGCTGATAAGAACTAAGTGTTGGTGGCATGCGTCTATTTTCTAAGCAATTATTCCTGAACATTTTGATTTTTCTTTTTTCTTGTTTGTTTTGTTAGTCATTTGATGTTACGCTTTGTTTGCTAATTTTAGCGGCCAAGTGCAAAGGAACTTCTAAGGCATCGTTTTATCAAAAGTGCAAGGAAGAGTCCGAGGCTTTTGGAGAGAATCAGGTTTATTATCTTGTTGCACTGATTTTTTTATGATTTTTTTCTCCAAGACCTGTTGTTACGACAATAAGAGTTAATGTCTCTTTGTTAGCTTTCATTGGGACCTGGTTACCACCAGTAAACTTATATGCCTTGCATGATGGTATAACATGCATGTTTTCTGTAACTCGTGAATTAATGTCTTTTTCTGTCACTGAAAGTTGTCCTAGTCCCATATCTTTCAGAAGTACATTTATATGGAGTAGTAACTAGTGTTTTTTGTTTTTCTGGGCTTCAGAAATTAGCAAAGACGTAACATTTGATTTAATGTTCCGTGACAGTTGAACTCAAATGTGCTCTAGATAGTGATATTATAATATATCAAGATATTAGTATTTGAAACTTCAAAATTTAAAACCATGTTTAACGCACCCTTATAGTTCAATTAAGTGATGTAATAACCTGCATTTCTTTTATCTTGCAGAGAGCGCCCGAAGTTCAAAATTGATGAAGAGAGTTCTCAAAATGGTCCAACACCTTTGGGAGAGGCTTCTGGAACTGTGAAGGTGACAAGAGATTCTGGAGTTGAAGATACCATTCAAATCAGGTCGGTTGAATATTTTAATACTTAATGTTTACATATCAAAGATGGAGTTTGTGGCTGACTGGTACCAATTGATAGTAGTCAGGCAACGGGTCTGAGAAATGCTGGATGGGACTTCAGCATTGGTGGATCAAATGGCACGCGAACCTCACGAAATGTAGTAAGACCAACTCAGGTTAGAGATAAGTCAGAGGTCCAGTCAAATCAACCAACCTCTAGAAAAAATTTAGAAAGTTATAATAAAGGGTCTTCTGCTTCTGGAACTATGCTTTATACTTCATCAGAGGTCTCCACGAGAAAAGAGGCTAACCATGAAATGAAGCAAGAAAGCTATCTTGAAGATGTATGGAACTGCTACCCCTTTTAATATATTTATACTGCATATATTGCACATCTTAGATGCATACTTGTTATGCAGCTTAAATCTGAAAATTCAGGAGCTGGATATTTTATAAATTATTTACATTCATTCAAAAGTAATAGTATTAAGGTATCTGAACAAGAGTCACTACCTCGAAACATGAGAATCTAAGCTTTGGAAACATTATAAATCCTTTGTGTATAAGCAAATATCAGCTTGTCTTTGTTTGGCTGTTACGGGCGTATCGCTGTAGTCTGCACACCTGGCTGTTGATTCTGGTGTCGGCATTGAGTTTCTGATTATCAGATATAGTTGGTTTCATGCACATTGCATGTCATGATCTTATAAACTACCTGAATCTGAATTCTAGACAGATACTTTTGCCTCCAAGTGAGATGTTTGCGAATTTATTCACCCCAACGAAAATGATCCCTGGTGAAAATTTAACTCAACCTCATGATATAATCTATGTTGTCTTTTGCAGAGTTCTGAAAACCAAAATATCTCAAACAGATAAGAGTGGGCAAAGATTGAGATTGATGAAATGGCATAAACTTTATAAATTTCTTGAAGAAGGACTTCTAGAATATGATATTTTAATGGCACATTATGTAAAATTATTTATATTTGTGTTCACAATCTATAGGAAGAAGTAAGCGGGACAGGAACTATTGTCGTACGATCTCCAAGAGTTCAGGCGTCCTTCAGTAACCAAAGTTTCAAGGTTGGTCAACTGTCTGGTTGAACTTACAAAGAAGTACTTATGTGCCCTGTTGTTTTGCTGTTAATGCAATAAGAATTCTATTGCCATTCCAGTCTAGTAGCGTGTTTACCTCTGTTGAAGATGCTTCCATCAGTGGCACTGTTGTTTACCGTGGGCAGCATGATGATTCAGATTCTCCCCGAACTCCAAAGTCTAGATTGGGAATTCAAGAAAGGACTTCTAATGCATCTGTTGAAGACAGTTCTATAAACCTCGCAGAGGTGGTCATATATTCCTATTAACTTCTGTTTGCCTCCTTCCATGCTCTGTCCCATTATTAGCCTATCAAATCAAAGTATCTGCAAAAATTTTATTATATTCCTTCATGTACCTTGATGTAGTTTAAACACGAACCATCCACTTAAGCGTTGTAATAATTAAAGCTCCATTTTATATGTTCTTCAATATGAAAAGATTATTCCAATTGGCAAAACTGATCATGAAAAGCTGACAAATCTTTTACCAACAATTAGTGAAACTATTTTATTTTTTAAGAATTCAAGAAAATGAGAACTCTTTATTTCTGAAGAATATGTATATTTTTGAATGTTGAAATTAAACTTATTAGCATGCATTCTTGTTACTTGTTATGCGTCTGTAAAGCATTGTTTTGTTCTTTGGTCCTTAGCTTGTTTTATGCAATGCTTACCCTGATTCACTTTAAAGCATCATATTATTCTGAACGTCTAGATAAGATTTGTATTTTGCGCATCAACTTGGAATTTATTTACAAATTAAACCAATATATATTAACATGACAATTTGCCTATATTGCTCATTTATGTTATTATATTTAGGCAAAGGCTGCAATTCAAGCAGGAGCAAGAAAAGGGAATGTTAAGGAAAGGTCTATGTTGGGCAAAGTCAATAAAGATGAGCAGGAAAGCAGAAGAATGGAACAATCATCAACAAGCTCTGAATCATCAAGGTAAATCTTATACGTACACTACCCATCTTGTGTTTGACATGCCACTAAAGTTCCATTTGGAATAGATTAACATCTGACCGTAAATAATTCTTGTAAAATGTTTTTCACCTACTGGTGAAACATGGAACCTCAACTCAGACACTCTCGGGATTATTTTGATGCACAAAAAGCATTTTCTGGATCTCGCCAATCAAGTGATGATGAAGACAGTGCAAGAACTGCTGCAGCATCTTCATCGGCTCCATTATCCCTGCTTCTTATCCCATCACTTAAAGAGGTAAATCCTGAGATTATTGTTCATTGTAGACCTTCCTGAATTTGATTATACTTTTTCTTTCTTACATTATTATACTCAATATCCAGAAGATTTATACTGATGCTAGATGTAGGCATGCTGCTCAATGTATGAATTCAACTGAGAGAAAATATTAGGATGTGTAACTTACAGGGAAGAAGAAAGCTTAGAATGACCTATACCCAATATCGATTCAAATTGAACACAATCACAAATGGATTAGAATAAGGAATAATAACAAGCTTAATGCTTAAAAGAGAATCTTAAATCGAAATTAGTGCGATTTAACCATTCTTACCATATGTAGTGATTTAAAATGAGATCATGGAATGGCNAAAATTTTATTATATTCCTTCATGTACCTTGATGTAGTTTAAACACGAACCATCCACTTAAGCGTTGTAATAATTAAAGCTCCATTTTATATGTTCTTCAATATGAAAAGATTATTCCAATTGGCAAAACTGATCATGAAAAGCTGACAAATCTTTTACCAACAATTAGTGAAACTATTTTATTTTTTAAGAATTCAAGAAAATGAGAACTCTTTATTTCTGAAGAATATGTATATTTTTGAATGTTGAAATTAAACTTATTAGCATGCATTCTTGTTACTTGTTATGCGTCTGTAAAGCATTGTTTTGTTCTTTGGTCCTTAGCTTGTTTTATGCAATGCTTACCCTGATTCACTTTAAAGCATCATATTATTCTGAACGTCTAGATAAGATTTGTATTTTGCGCATCAACTTGGAATTTATTTACAAATTAAACCAATATATATTAACATGACAATTTGCCTATATTGCTCATTTATATTATTATATTTAGGCAAAGGCTGCAATTCAAGCAGGAGCAAGAAAAGGGAATGTTAAGGAAAGGTCTATGTTGGGCAAAGTCAATAAAGATGAGCAGGAAAGCAGAAGAATGGAACAATCATCAACAAGCTCTGAATCATCAAGGTAAATCTTATACGTACACTACCCATCTTGTGTTTGACATGCCACTAAAGTTCCATTTGGAATAGATTAACATCTGACCGTAAATAATTCTTGTAAAATGTTTTTCACCTACTGGTGAAACATGGAACCTCAACTCAGACACTCTCGGGATTATTTTGATGCACAAAAAGCATTTTCTGGATCTCGCCAATCAAGTGATGATGAAGACAGTGCAAGAACTGCTGCAGCATCTTCATCGGCTCCATTATCCCTGCTTCTTATCCCATCACTTAAAGAGGTAAATCCTGAGATTATTGTTCATTGTAGACCTTCCTGAATTTGATTATACTTTTTCTTTCTTACATTATTATACTCAATATCCAGAAGATTTATACTGATGCTAGATGTAGGCATGCTGCTCAATGTATGAATTCAACTGAGAGAAAATATTAGGATGTGTAACTTACAGGGAAGAAGAAAGCTTAGAATGACCTATACCCAATATCGATTCAAATTGAACACAATCACAAATGGATTAGAATAAGGAATAATAACAAGCTTAATGCTTAAAAGAGAATCTTAAATCGAAATTAGTGCGATTTAACCATTCTTACCATATGTAGTGATTTAAAATGAGATCATGGAATGGCGGAAGAAATAGCTGACTAATCGTTAAATGGATTTTTTTCCTAGGAATAATTTAAATTACGAGGAAGTTGAAATGGAAGTTCCATACTAAATTGTAAATACTGGCATCCTATTAAAACCAAGGAATATATACCTGCATGCAATCCACACCAAAATAAATAGAATTTCCGAAAAAAACTTGCTAGTGGAGCAAGACCTCCTAGGGATAAGAGACATTAGACTAAAGAGAGAGCAAAAAAGGACCTTTTGCGTTTAATTCTGCATAGTCTCGAATGTTATCACTCCTGGTACGTAGACCAAATAATACAGTGCAAGAAGTTCCTATATTCATGATATAGAATAACATACTTCCTCCGTCCCATAAAGATAGGCTTGCTTTCATTTTCAAATGAATAATGCTATGCAGCCCAGTGTGGTTGCATCCTCAGTCTATGTGGCTGTAAATAATAGGTTAAATGATAGGTGAAATTAAATGACTTATTTAATTTCACCTATCATTTAATGCCACAAATAATAGGTTAAATGATAGGTGAAATTAAATGACTTATTTAATTTCACCTATCATTTAATACCACATTAACGCCACATAGATTGGGGATGTAACCCCAGTGGGGATGAATAGCATTGCTCTTTTCAAATAGATTAAGAAAATGTAATTAATGGTTTAAAATAGGAATAATTTAGATAAAACTTTCTATCCCATATCCATTTGCATATTGTTGATAACAAGACACATTAATAGGGGCATTAAAAAACTAAAAAATCAACTATATTTTCAAAAAGGAAAGTGACCTGCTTGAAGTAAATGGTTTTCAAAGTATTTTTTAATGAACAAATGCATTACAATTCTCTTAAAAATCTCTATGGTTGAGTAAAATTGTTACTGGCATTGATATTACCTTTTAATCCCCATTCTTATTGCATCCTTTCAATTTAATGTTATCAGTGTGATTCCTTTGCTAGTTAGGATTCTCTTTATTTTTGGATCTGAGCTCATGGCTATTTTATTTTTGCCTTTATACCCTAACAAGCTTTGAAGAACTCCCTCGTACATTTTGACCTCAAACTCTAGTTTTCCGCATCTTTTATTGTCTTATTATTTTGTTGGCCAAGATAAATTTTAGCTTTTTGGAGCTTGTGATTCCTCCAATTTCTATACATCCTCTGACTTTATGTTTATGTTTGTATTGAGATATGAAAATTTACTGAGTAAAATATGCTAGTTTACCAATAAACTGATAGTAGGTGTCCCAAATGCACAGCAATTTATTATTCAACTTGGTTTTAATGTTCTAACTTATTATGGCAGGCCATTGCTGATGATTCAAGAGGGTCAGTGTTCCAGACAGTGGCAAACTCTTTAATGGATATGGAACGTTTCAAGCCCAGTTCGTCCGAACTACTTGTCACTGGGTTGCTTCAGCGACTGTCAAGGTTTACTATTTATATCTTAGTTCAATTATCCTTTGTTCAATGTAAGGTTACAGTAAAATGGCAGATAGCACGAACTTCTGACTCGGAACTAAAATATGCAGTTCAAACGAAACGTCATTGAAGGAACTGCAGGAGCTTGCATCCCGTATCTTTGCAAAGGGAAAAACTGAAATGCCAGCTACAAATGCGGAAACTGAGAGCAAGAAAAAGCAGCAAAATAAGGAGCTTCATTCAAATGCCAATATGAGCCCACTTGCAAGGTTCTTGCTCTCGAGGTTCGTAAGAAAGCTGCTGACCGTTATCTATCTTGTAAAATAAATACATATTGTGCCTGTATTAGACCCAACAAGTACCTGATTAGACAACTAGAGCTTGTTTGGTTGTGCTTAAAAGTTTTCTAGAAAAGTAAATTTGACTTGCTTTTAGAATCCCAAATATGCTCACGAGTCATAATCAGATCGATATTGCCTTTGCATCTATAGTAAGTAAAGTTGAATAATGAATCAATATAGAATGCTGTGGCATGTTTTCGTAACTTTGCTCGGCTAATGTCACTAGAGCTCTTGCTTACAATAGTTTGGTGTACTGATAATCCATTTCCTCCGCTTTCAAATGCAGATGGCAAGGTCATGTTTCTCGGGATCTAAATACATGAAACATGAGGTTAGATAATTATTTTCGAATTATAATTTGGGTTCTTATTTTCAGATTTTAAATTGAATAAATGTAAATATCATTTAAAGAAACTGTAATTTATATTTCCAGTCATTTTTTTTTTCTTGGTCATATATTTTTCTGTTCTTTTCCTCTAGTTCAGAAAGTTGGTGTACATTTAGCTTTTGCAAGTTTGATTTATCTATGTGAGAATATAAAGGAAATTGTGGTTTTCAAGGTTAATTTTTTGGCTATGAATTGAATTTAGTGCTTGTTTGGCATGACTTTTGAAAAGTCAAAAATGAGCTTTTGAGATTCAAAAGTTGCTATTGGAACCGTTTGACTAATTTTATGAAAATGTTTTTTTAGTTAGAAGAGTTTTTAGATAAAGTTGGTTCAATGTGATTTCCTCTAAAAGTACTTTCAGAATAGGAAGTTCTATTAATAATTGTTTTCAGACAAAAATTAAAGTAACTTTCTCCAAAATTTCTTCTTCATGAATTAAAAGCAAAAATCATGCCAAACATGTCCTTAGCCAAGTTTTTTACCATATAGATCATGAAAAATTTATCACTTTATAGCGAACATGGACAGTGTGATCTATCTCTGATTCGAGTAGGAACAATTATGGCTTGTTTGGCATGTATACTAGACAAGATTGAGTAATATTAAGAAGAATGTTAAATTTATATTTTTTTTAATTGTCCAAATGCTGCACACCTATTTTGGTGATGCATGATAGCATTTGTGGTTTCTCCTCTTATGGTAGTTTGCAACCTCGTTTTGGTAAGCTTACCAGCGCGGCCTATGGTACCTCCTGCCACGGTCCCATGACTGGCCCCCGGGTTGATTTTGACATACCTAGCCCATGTTTTGGTCGAAATTTTAATTTCAGTCAAAATCAACAATTAATTATAATGTATTTTATGGAATTCACAACTTTTAAATCACACTTTTCATTAATTTTTTTTAAAATCTACTAAAAATATGATTTTAATTCTCACCAATCAGAGGCCTAATCTCTATCTCAACAATCATGTCCACGAACTTGATTGAAAATTGATAATTTGGCCGCATGTAAGGTTTTAGTTTGGTTTGGTACTGCCGTAGATTTTAAGATATATAGCTTTATCTGGATTGAAGAAAAAAATTAGTTGCAGAAAAAATTATTTGTAAATTTTTATTACAGAATTTGAGTGTTAGGTAAACAAAATTGTACAGGGTAATTATATTCATAATATTCAGAGAACATTTTTTGTTTGACACCCCACCTTTTATATTACATTTTCATTTTCTTGAAGTTCTAAACCTTTGCTCATTGTCCTACGAGTCCCCAATCTTTTTCAACCTTCTATTAATTGGCACATTTCATTTTGAATGATTGTTTCCATTAAGATTTTTGTTGGGAGGTATAAAAAGATTTATTATCCTTCATATTTTAAATAAGAAAATAATAAACACAAAAGTTTGACAAACATTTTCCACTCATTTCAGAGTACGGTAACGAAGTCCTTTTGGACAAAAGCTATCGTCAATGAAAAGATATGTTAGTGCGTGAAATGATAAGATATGTTAATGCACAAATGTAGATGATTAGAATGCGACTAAAAAAATTGGGGATTCAAGTGCACCAATGAGCAAATGTCCTACCTTTGGTACAATTAAAATGTGGTATAACAAAAAATCGTAAAGTAAATATAGTTATATTGATACAATACTTAGCCCCTGTTTGACAACCTTTAAAACAAAATTATTTATTTCTTATATTCATTTTCAACCAAATATTTACATAATAATATATTTTGCACGTAAATTTAAACTTTTTAACCACACATTTTTCAAAAAATCACTATTCAAAACATAATTTTTACACAATAATTACCATCAAACAGGTGCTTAATTGTTGTGTCGTATACAATTGCTAAAAGGTTAAATATGTTGACCCTCCATTTTGACAATTGCACTACATTTTAATTGCATCCAAGATCTATAACCTTTCCTCACTATCATAACTACGTTATCAACTTTTTACCATCGCATTTTGTCTTGATGATGTTTCTGTCCAAAAATTTTATCAAGAGGGAGTAAGAAGATTTGTTTGTTTCTCGTATTTTAAGTAAGCCAAAAATACAAAATTGTAAATAAAACACATTGTCCATATTCTAAAGTATGTTAACACAATGTTCACATGAAAATCGTCATTAAGGACAAGATGGGTGGTTAATAAATGAAAAGTTAACGATAATAATTAGATGAAAAATGTTGGGAACGTAAACATGACAATGAATTAAGGTTAAGGACCTATATTGCAATTAAATAACACGCCTTTCCTTGCCTTGCTCTGCTCTGTAAATTGAGTAGGAAATTGCTATGTTGGGGTCTTGAAGCTTTGATTTTTTACAAAGAGTCCTTCGGAAAATTGTTAGATTGACCGTTAAAATGTCAAACTTAATTTGATTTAAAACAAATAAATAAGGAAAAAAAATATTTCACTCTCTTTTTGACACATCACCTATCCGTAAAACTTTCGTTAACTCCCTTGTACAAGTAGTATTATTCTCTCTATTTATTTTATAAATTGATCGTGTAGATGGTATTAAATGACTTCATTTTCTTTTTTTCTTTTTCCTCTTTCCACCACCATCCGCCTTCTTTTTCAACCCAAAAACTCCACAGACACATCCCAACAATCTTTATCTACGTCCAAAGGAAAACCAAAATCTGCAATAGGAATCTAGAACGATAATTCCACTCTCCCTCACCACATGGTAAAAGTACAATCACAATATCCAAAATTAGCAGATTAAAAATGCCCTAAAATAATAATCTTGTGCTTTTCCAACTTCTAAGGGGAAATGCATCCAAATGCAGAGTTACATTTTATGGGGTTTAAATCAATAATCGTTTTCGATTTTCCAGATCGAGTCCAAAATTTGAGGCTTTTATGATGGCGATGCTGAAGATTATGGGGGTTTGAACGGTAATGGTGGTGGGGGTAGCTGCAGAGATGGCGGCTATGGAAGAACCCAGACGTTTTGTATTGTGGGGGCAAAAATGAAAATGCAATTTTTTTTCGAAATAACATATCATTAACGAAAATAAGTCAATACACTACTACAACTGTAGCATATGCATTTTCATACTTTGAAAACTTCGTATAATTACATCATTATCAATATTGTTAAATACATCATTCTCAATATATGCAACCAAATTATCACTTGGTCAGAAAGAAATTCAGAATACACCATTTCAACAAATTGCAAAAAAATCATATCCAAACCCACAAGGATAGTTGGGAATCACTCCGTCATTAAGAAATTCGGAATACACTTTTAAAAAATCAGATCAATACGATTATCCCGATATCCAAAACCACAGACATTTCAAGTGTCAACATTTTCAAATTTTCACAACTCAACTAGCATATTTATATTTTACACAACCTTTTTGATGAAAGAGTCAATCTCGAGCGCGATTAGCAAGGGCAGTCCGGGGGAGGAGAGTTCAGGGTTGCATTGTATAATGTTTGATAATGATTCAATTCAACGATTCATCGATGGAAAGAGAAAGTTGAGGCTCGGAGGCTAGAGAAAAATGAAGTCTAAAGACTTGAGATGAGAAGTCAAAAGGAGAAAAGTCAGACCCTGTTTGAGCCCCATTTTTTGATAAAAATGCATTTTGAAATAGTATTTTGATGGAAAATGTATTTTTAAAAATAAGAAAAAGTTTTAAATTTACGTGTAATATTATTTTATTAAAATATGTGGTTAAAAATAAGAGAAATATATTTCGAAAATAATGAAGATCAAACGAGGGCTCAAGGTGGGTTGGGACTTGAGTAAAGTAAATTATAATAAATAGATTATGGATTGGAGATATGGGAATGGGCCTCAGGATAGTGGCCGACTGGGTTAGGTAGGGTAATTCATTTACAGAAAAAAATAATAATAATAAAATAAAAAATCCTCAAATTTTTGTGGGGTCACTTGACCCAACATGGTCCGCCCCTGGGTAGCTGTAGAGATGGTGGCTATGGTGGGGGGGAGCTGCAATGAGTTAAAATGTGTGATTGAAAAGTTTGAAAGAAAATTAATACCCTATTAAATCTTTTAACTTTATAAAACTAAAAAACAAGTGCAACAATTTGGATTCTCAATTCTCCATTTCCGTATGAAAGAAAAAAAAAATCAAATAAAATAGAATTATCTTCACTGCATAAAGATTGCAGCAATTTATTTTCTCAATTTGACTATGGTGCTGATACAAGAACAAAAGCAATAAATCAGAAATTTCAAGAAATCTCCCAGAATCAGCCGAAACACCAAGGCAAAACATGATTTAAGGGAAAGGAATGAAAACAGGAAAAAAGTTGAATAAACTCTAGATAATTATACAAGAACACCAAACTAGGTCAAATTCTGATGTCCACGTGCAATTCAGTATTGATGAATACAAGAAGATTTAGATTCATTAAGCCAAGTTCTGACCAGTTAGTCATTACCTGAAGAAACGTATTCTCCAGAGCCTAACAAGAACCCATCGCCTGTAGGTGGTCTTCTTATGAAAAAGTAAGGTAGATAAACTAGAGCCCCGACAAAAACAGGCTGAATGAAAATGTAACATCATTTCTAAGACAAATCAAATTTCACCTGAAGAAGACGGCAATATTGACCCATAACTAGACATTATTTCTTCAGATGGCTTTGAAGTTTGAAGAATGAGACATAACAGATGAGTTCTTGACGGTCCATTAACACAAAATCCATGTTTTTATGACATCACCGCCTGAGTTGCCTCCTACCTAGAGCAGGTGCTCTTTTCGGGATGTAAACCTTATAGCTCACCTGGTAAAAGATGCAAATGATGTACATGAACTACTCTATATATCTATAATAGAATTGATAAAATCTAAATTAAATGATAAGGAATCATCATCTAAAAGACTAAAACCAATAACTCATGCTACAAAATAACAATTACCTCTACCATTTCACCACCCCTCATTACAGTCATTCTTTTTTGCTCAAACTGTGAACCATCCTTAGCTTCATTCACAGGGTCCTTCAAGGTATGCTCTCCAGAAGTTGGTTCAACACAAGTTGATTCCATGGTAGCAGAACTACATGCATTAGTAGCTCCTGCACCCCTATTAGGATCAGTGCTTGATGCAGGTTTACTAATAACAGCACGAGCAGCAGTGCAATCCTCATTTTCTGAAGGAATGGGCAATGCAGGCCCATCAGACAGATGAATGGCATTCTGTTTATTGGTTATAGGCCCCTTCCCAACATCTTCATGACCTGTAATATCTTTTTTAATCTCCTTGTGAGGAGATAAATTCCTTTTTAATGCCAGCATACTACTAGAACTCATTTCTCGAGTAAGACGAGCCACATTAGAGCTATCCTGCTTAGTTGATATGTTCTGAATAATATTAGCCCCTGCACTGGAAATCTTATTAACATCACTCTCATTATCAATTTTCAGGTTAGCATTAGAACTCGGTTGAAGTCCCCCTCGGAACTTCCTCAAATTTTCCAAAGCTTTTTGTCTCAGAATTGACTCCAGATCATCGCCACCTATATCAGTAACAGAATCAGAAATGGCAGTTATTCTTTTCTTCTCTAAAGCATTTGGATCAACCTCTTTTGACTTAGCATCCACAGCTTTAACCTTCCGATCATTACCCTCCGTTCCTGTGAATGAGTGTTTAGTTATTTCTTCTCCTGTCACAGATTCACGACGACTTTTCTTATTGGATGCACCATGAGAATGATAATCTGACTCCTCTTTACTCCCCACATCATCACTTTCAGTGCTTCTAGGAGAAGGGAAATCATCATGATTGTACACGATCTCTTCTTTATTTGGATCTGTCTCCCATTTGTTTTCCTCTTTGTCATGGGGTTGTTCCACAACAGCAATAACTGATCTCAGACGCCTAGAACTATTTGCAGTTGCCACTACTTCAGTTTGACTAACACTATGGTCACTATCTCGACTACATGAACAACAACTAGGAGACCTAACTTTGCGCTTTCTGTGAACCTTATGTGCATCCCTACCTCTCGCTCTCTCTATTTCCTTATCATGCATTACTTTTGCCCTTTCTATTTCTGTAGTCCTCTCACTACTTCTACTTCTACTTCTACTTCGGCATGTGGAGCAGCTCTGTGAATCAGAGCTTGAAGAACTGACCCTCATATGTTTTTTGGACTTCTTTAAGGATTTCTTAGTAGTCTTAACATCACGGTTTCTTTTCGATCTTTTTCTTTTTCTTACACGGTGTGAATCCTTATTTCTGACAGGGCTGATAGATCTTTCACGCGCTCTTTTCCTTCTACCCTGTGACCCAGATTTGGCTTTCTTATGCCTATAGTCACTGTGCAGACTGGACAAAGACTCAGAAGCTGAATTCATAGAATTATCATAAGAAGAAATTGAATAATCACGCCTTATCTTTTTATACTTATTTTTTCTGCTCTTATTATCAGATTCTAAACGGGAGGTTGAAATGCTAGCTGAATTTATTGAATCATCATCAGAGTATGACGAAACAGAATCATGTCGCTGGCGACGCTTCTTGGATTCATTTCTCCCAATTTTCTTCTTCCTTGAAATCTGTCCTTGTAATACACACAATCACATAAAGATAAGGTTCCAATTCAACGTCACTAAAATTAGATTTAGGTGAATTCATCCCAAGAAAAGGTCAACGCCTTTACTTTTTCCAAGAAAGCAAAGGAAAACTCGAAAGATTGAATTTAATATGGTTTTAACACAATTATTTGACTCCAACAATTCAATCTTTAATTTGTGTTTTCATTTTTCCAAATTTTTATAAGAAAAAAATCGAAAGGGGTATGCAAAACGGATTACTATTGATCTAAGAACCCCAAAACAAGATGCAAAAAAAACGGAATACAAACTCAACTCTTAAGAAGTAGAGAAATTACAGAATAAAAGCTAGCCTAATAAAATAATCGGTACATAAATACAGAAAACACAGTATACAAACGAACCTGAGAGTAATTCTTGGATCTTTTCTTCTTAGACGATTTTCGTTTAGATGAAGAACCGGTGCCACCCATTAGGTTTTGATTCTTGAGCCCTTCTTCCTCTTCCCGTCTTTTTCTTCAACCTGAAACTGATTAATTGATGAAATGAAACAAATACAAACAGGAAAAACAAATTAATGGATATTGAAAACAAAATATTCAGAAAAACAGAGATCAATAGAACGAATTGAGAGAAAGAAAACCCTCTTTTCTGTTCTTATGTATGGAACCAATTTGGATATTTGCCCTTTATTTACTATAATTTCTCTTTTACCCCCCTAGTCCCTTTACTCCTTTCCTATCCCCTTTCCAATTCAATTTTATTCTCATCTTTTGTTCGACTCCTCTTTGTTTATGTTTGGATGGGCTTAAAAATTACTTTTGTCGGATTTACTCTCTAAAATAATCAAACACTTTCAAAATATCTATCGAGATAATTTTTTACAATGATTTCAAAGGCTTGGGATCGAATTCACGCACTTGGATGATCGGATAATTATTTGAGCGCTTGCCCCAATTGGCTACAATCCTCTACGGCTATGAAAATGATCAACTCTGCTAAATTTGGATTACATATGTCTATATCTAAAAAAAAAATTATAATACCATGGTATTATAATGCAAATTCTTATAATTGCAACAGGGATCAGCCGCCTTTTTTGACAATTTTGTCTCACAGTAGAATCCAGTTCTTTAAAAAAAAAGGTCAAAAAAATGCATTTTCCACCTTAAATAATAGAACAAATAGGGTTTAACTATTAAATTGTTTGACTTTACACATTTAACATGACAAGAACATATTTGAGCAATCATGCATATCGAGTCGTTTGTAACTGGACTAACATGTAGAATAATCAATTGTGCTCTCCCCGAGGATAATTGCTCTTTTGAGATCCGAAACTTTCATTTGCAAGCCTCTTTCTTCTAACCGTTCAAATAGCTCAAGTTGATCATTTATAATTATGATAGCTTGATAATAACTACTTCTGAACTTTGAAAACAAGCCAATTTTGGTAAAATGTTGCACTTTCAAGTCTCCTTCATTGTTATAGTTGACATCAATATTTAGAAGTTAAAAAACACTGCAAAGTTCAATCTTGGAAGTACCAAATAGTGGGTTCTGTATGTCGATTATGCATTCCAGATTCCAACTGTTGACAAAATCATCCTGGAAAATCCAAGGTTTGTTGAAATTTGATTTCACTTCACAACCCACAAATGATCACTTCATCATTGCAACGAAAATCCATCCATTTTTAATCCCAGTTCAAAATTATCACAATCACCAAACCCAAATTAGCACGAATATTTTCACATCTGATTATGATTCCGCCATCTCATCAAACGGATATTCGGATTCATCTATTGAAAATGAAGCTGTAAAGATCCAAGCCCTTCTCAAGCTTCAGTCCCACAAATCAGTAGAAGATATCCAGCAGTCTCTTGCAAAATGCAATCTCTTTTTATCAGAAGAATTAGTGCTCAACGTGCTGAAACGGCACCGCTCGGATTGGAAAGTGGCTTACGCGTTATTCGGTTTGGTTTGTAATGTGAAAGATTCCAATGTATTTTTCCCAAACACCTGCATTTTTAACGAAATGCTTGATACTCTTGGCCGAATGAAACGCTTTGATGAGCTTTCCCAAGTGCTCGACGAAATGTCTAAGAGAAAAAAATTGATAGATGGGCGAACATACGCAGTTGTGACACATAGGTATGCTTCCGCACATAAAGTCGATGAAGCGGTCGAGTTTTTCTACAAGAGAAAAGAGTTTGGTTTACAGCAAGACTTGATCGGTTTTCAGACGCTTTTATTGTCATTATGCCGGTACAAGCATGTGGAGGAAGCCGAATTATTGTTTCACAATAAGAGAAGCGAGTTTAGGGACGATATTAAGACATGGAACATCATTCTGAATGGATGGTGTGTTCTGGGTAGTTTACCAGATGCCAAGAGGTTTTGGAAGATTATCATGGCGTCAAGGTGCAAACCTGATATATTTACTTATGGGATTTATATTAATGCATTGAGCAAGTCAGGGAAGATAAGTACTGCAGTGAAGTTGTTTAGGTCAATGCCGGAGAAGGGATGTAGGCCAGACGTGGCTATTTGCAATTGTATTATCGATGGATTGTGTTTCAAGAAGAGAATTCCCGAGGCACTTGCAATTTTCCGTGAGATGCATGAGATGGATTGTTCACCAAATGTTGCTACTTATAATTCTCTAATTAAGCATTTGTGTAAAATTAGGAGGATGGAGAAAGTTAATGAGTTGTTAGATGAGATGGAAGATAAAGGAGGGTATTGCTTGCCGAATGCTTTAACTTATGGTCATTTGCTGAAGAATGTTAAGAAGCCTGAGGAAGTTGATAAGATTTTGGAGAGGATGGAAAAGAGTGGATGTGCGTTGCTTGGGGATACTTACAACTTGATTTTAAGGTTGTTTGTTCACTGGGGGGATGAAAGCCGGGTGAAAGATACTTGGGATGGGATGGAGAGGAGTGGATTGGGACCGGATCAGAGATCTTATACGATCATGGTTCATGGCCTTTATGAGAAGGGAAGGATAGAGGATGCGTTGAGTTATTTTACTGATATGGTGTCGAAGGGAATGATGGCAGAACCAAGGACGAAATTATTGGTGGATGCCATGAACACAAAATTAAAAGAAGAAGAGGTCGAGATGGGACGAATGAATAGAAACATTTCATTGAACCGTTCCTGTAGGATACGAAAGAAGAATAAAAGGTGCTGAAAAATGCATACAGCATTATGATACATGTTTGTGTTTACCTGAGATATGACACTGGGCAACTCAAGCAGCTTTGGTTATGCATTAGGTGCAAATTGTGGACACCAAAGAAGCCTTTTGATGTGTGTTTATTCTACTTAATTCTGGACAGAGAGATTGATCCCAATGGGCAATGACTAGTCATTTGCTCAGAATTGGAAACATAAACTAGATCAGAGGGTTTTCTTTGATCTTTGAGTTTGCAGATTTTGGGGTGCTAGAAACGGAGTATGTCCTGGAGGGTCTATCATTTTACCTTATTGAGATAAAAGACCAATTTAACTTGTTTGCACATAAAAGGATGTTTTGTTTTGCATTTTTATTGAGATTGTTGTAGAATATGTTTTTGTCTGTGCTGTCAAAATGTGCATTGGACTGCATGATATATTTATGAAAACGTATTTGGTACACATTATTGAACATTACCACGTATGACAATGAACTCGATGTTTTACTCTTTAGTTTTTTCTTCATCTTGTCAATTGCAATTCAATGTACGAAACATGTCATAACTGTAGACAGGGAAATCCTTCATAACATATCTCAAGGAAATCTAAAGAGGTAAAATCATCAATCCATCCACCAATACTGGAAGTTGAAAGATAGTTCATAGAAAATTTGAGCCAAGTTGTGAGTGATATATTAGGAAACACGGTAACATCTAATGATCAAAATCTCAGCTAAGAAAACAATGAACTGATTACGCTAGACATATACATGATAAATCACATAAATGATGAACATTATGCTGAGGGGGCTGGAGCTGCAGGTGTATACCAGCCACGTTGAATCTCGATGGTTTTCTTTCTTCTAGCAAGTCGGGACTTTCTCCTTGCTCCTGTATTCCGATGAAGCGTTCCAACTTTCACAGCTTTATCGATGACAGAATACGCCTCTGCAATCAGCATCTCAATGGGAAGAACGTCTTCAGGTTGTGCCTCAGGCTTCTTTACTAGAACATCAAGCGCTTCTAGAACCTGATAATGCAAGAGAAGAATTTACATAGCAGAAACAGCCAAATCCAACAACTTACAACTCAAGAACATGGAAATTACCAGCCTATACACAGTTCTATATTTCTCCTCAAATAAGTAATGCAATGACTTTAAAAATTATTACGTCTATACACAGTTCTATATTTCTCCTCAAATAAGTAATGCAATGACTTTCAAAAATTATTACGTAGCATTTCAGCCTCATCACCTGTACACTAACATATTAGAAATATAGAACATATCACTTCTACATCAACAATTATGCAACAAAACAGAGGTTCCATAAAACTTGTAATTATGATATAAACTAGTGCTAGACAAAGGCATTATTTCCTCGTGCTTTTCTCTTCAATATCCATCGTTCTCTCATCATCACGTCAAAAATTCATGCACGAGCACAAATATAAACATAGTTGTAACATGTATTTCTTACTTCAGTACCCTGTCTGTAAGAATTGTCATGTTATTAACATTGTTTTCTTGTCTAAATATTCGCATGCATTAGGGGACTAGGGTAATGCAGTAAATGGTTATGTAAATTTATAACAGCATGGATTTTATTCAATTATTGGTGGATCCAAAAGAAGAGATTTTATACATGTTTCTTCAGAAGTAAAACTCGCGCAAGTCATGCTATATAGTTAAGTACCTTCACTTTCACGACATGATCAAGACAGAAAACTTTTCATGCCCTGAGAGAGGGCTCACATCTAAATTTCCTGTTCACGTTTCAGTCAATGTTTATTTCTAATTCAGCAGTTGTGCATTTTCCAGAAGCATCCCAATCTGGCAATCTCCAATTTAAAGCTTCAACTGAAATACTTATACTGTGCAAGATAACTGCATCAATTTGTAAATCAACTTAATAGTGTTTTAAGCAGCTTAGATATTGATAGATTTCTAGGTCTTCTCTTAACTATCAATGCAGTAAGACAAGTGAACGAGGCTCTCTCTCTCTCTCTCTCTCTCTCTAAAATACTCACCTGTCACTAGGTGTGGTTAGGGTGGGCTTGGGCTAGTCCCATCATTAGATTAGATACCATCATAGCACATCAGGGAGGGGGACGTGGCAGTTAGTGCAGCTATTAAGACAAATCATGATACCACGGGTTATCAAACCAACAATTAGCCCAGTATATATTATTTTGTACGTTTTGTCTACATTTTTAATCCGATACAAAGTTACAAACATTCAAAAAAGTGGACAAGGGATTTCGCTATTGAGCAGCACTATTGACAAATCATGATCTTCGGGTTATCAAACCAACAATCAGCACTAAATATATCAAACATCCACCTGCTGTCTTTTTACCTCTTAACGAAAATTAGATTTCCAAGTCCATGGAAAAGGCAAATTATGGTTGCTTTGGTTATTAAACAAGCAACTGACCGTATCTATAGGAAAGGCATCACCATAAAACTTACTGGCATTTATATTCTGTTAATAGAATCATATCTTGCTGCTTTCCAGTTAAGACAATTATTCACAGTTTTTCATACTTCTAGATTATTAAAACATTTATTACACACTCCCCAATTTGCATGCTGCAAAACTTGCATATGCATGATAAATGAGTACCAATTATATGTCCAATGAAGCATTTTACCAAAGCTTCTAGGAGTTCGAATCTAGAGTATAGGCTGTATGGCTACCATAGATCCTTAAGCCAGCAAGGAGCAATTATCTCCCTCATATACAGAAGAGACACACCCTGAAACAAAGGGATCTTTACACTTGCACCCTCCATCAGATAAAAAGCATGCAGATGTCCAAATTTGTGAGTTGTGTATCCTCAAAAATACTCGTGCCTTTCCTGAAAAAATCTTCTGAACAGCCCCCCCGAAAAAAAAAAAAAAAAAAAAAACAAAAAAATTGTCTTGTGAATGAAGGGGTCAACTCGACCCCTATTGAGCTAGAAATTTGGGGGTCAATTGATTAGCTCTAAATGCATGATACATTAGCACAATTATAGTTGAGTTAGCAGATTTCTAAATATTTTTGAGACATGCTTTCAGCATATATTCTTGCATAATATATAAAACGTATTTTATATATACATGATAAATGAGTACCAATTATATGTCCAATGAAGCATTTTACCAAAGCTTCTAGGAGTTCGAATCTAGAGTACAGGCTGTATGGCTACCATAGATCCTTAAGCCAGCAAGGAGCAATTATCTCCCTCATATACAGGAGACACACCCTGAAACAAAGGGATCTTTACACTTGCACTCTCCATCAGATAAAAAGCATGCAGATGTCCAAATTTGTGAGTTGCGTATCCTCAAAAATACTTGTGCCTTTCCTGAAAAAATCTTCTGAACAGCCCCCCCGAAAAAAAATAAAAATAAAAAAATTTGTCTTGCATAATAGGGGTCAACTCGACCCCTATTGAGCTAGAAATTTGGGGTCAATTGATTAGCTCTAAATGCATGATACATTAGCACAATTATAATTTTGTTAGCAGATTTCTAAATATTTTCGAGACATGCTTTCAGCATATATTCTTGCATAATATATAAAACGTATTTTATACAAGTTGATGAACTATTGCAATTATTTTTGTTGCATCACATACAGCTTAAAGGCTATAAACTGCTGCAAGAGGCCTAGTGTTTAATTCTCACAAGTAATGCTTTTGTTGATGTTCCATAATAACAAAATAAACAAAGGAAAAAAAAGAAACAGATTTTGAAGTTAAAATTGAAATTTGAAAGGGAGGTCTGTACATTTCACATCTTAGAGCATTTAAAAGGGCTATTTTCCCCCATTTCAACCCTCAAAAAAGGCCAAAAGTCCTGAAGTTGCAAAGTGTAAACGTTAGTAAGGCTTGCCAAGGAGACCTCTTCTCTTAGACGCCCTATCTATGGATTAATAGGGCATATTATAATACTTAGATTTACATCATATTCTGATACTTAGATTTACATTGAATTACACACATATAGTTGATTAATTGTGTCCAGAATGTAAAATAATCTGAAAGTAAGCCCAATGCATACAACTTCAAAATCAGAGAATCACTGGATAATTGGAAAACAGAATGCTAGAAGTATTCATGATTACGCAAATTGAGCTTGAAACAAAGCAAATTAACCTTTTTCATCCGAGTCCTGATCTCAGATTTCCGCGCCTTGTGGTAAACCCGCCTCTTCTCAGCTTGTCGAGCCCTTTTCGCAGCAGAGTCCGCCTTTTTCTTAGTCGCGGCTTCGCACACAATGGAGCGCCGGAGTGGCATTTGAACTGGGCTTACCAAGACCAGTCCTATACAAAATGAAAAACACTTAACAAGTAAACAGTCGAGTTCTACATCAAATAAAACAAAGAAACCCACAACTTTTAGCTAACAAAAATGGAATATTGGAAATGGGTTTTCTATTTTTTGCTAACCTTTGGAAAAAAGGCTGAGGGAAGTGGTGGAGGAAAAGCTGAGCGGCCTGAAGGCGGCGCTAGGGGCAGTTGGAGTGCTAGTGAGAGAGAGGCTCTGGAACTTTCCCGGAAGGCCACACGATATGCTATGAATCACTGCTACAGCCATCTCTGTGCGAATGCGTGAAGCTCAATACCAAAGGAAATTGAAGAAGAAATTCACCCGTTGTTGCTTATCAATCTTATCCACGGGACAATTCACATTCATATTAAACTTTGCGCTTTGTTTGGGAAAATGGACAGAGTCAAAAGGATAACTTTGGTCTTTACTTATTACTTATAAGTTATCTAATTTCTTATTTTGAAAAAGGCTTGACGGCTTGTAGCTTAAAAATAAGTGTTCTATTGGGAATTATCTTGCCAAGAAAATTTACGTCACCGAGATTTGTCAAGAAGTATAAATTGCAAATCAACGATGTAATTTGTGAGGGATTGTGTTCATGGAAAATAGGCTAGACGTGACAATTGTGGTAAGATCATCTAATTTGACATAATGACACTATTGAACCTATCAAAATAATAGAAATGAGTTAACGCTACTTAAATCAATCGGTGGTCATGTTATGGGCATAAATCAAGAATTCATATATTTATTTGAACTTATCATTTCATTTTCATATCACACAACTTGACACAGACAAATTGATGAAAGTGAAAATTGCATGGAGGTCTACTTTTAAACATTGTATTTCAAAAATAAGAATTTTAGTTTATATATACAAAAAGCAAATGATAAAACATTTTTTTTAATATTAAATAATAATACTATAAAATTCAATTAATTATATACCCACACCCTAATATTCATTTCATTCCTCGCTTTAATCAATTCTTTCTCTCTCTACTTCATCGAGCACTGCCTACAGCAGCAATCTGCGACACTATCGTCCTCACCACAGATCCAACAATGCGTCGTTGCTGCGATGCACCACATGGTGGTGGCAGTGCAATGGTATTGGTGGCGCTAGTTGGGTGTATTGCATTGTGGGGCTGTGTTAGTAATGGTGGTGGTGCTTTTGTATAGGGTTGGGTTGTTGGTTCGTGTTGGGTTGGGTTGTCTATGGGTGGTGATGGTGTTATGGTGACAGAGGTGCCTCGCGCAGTGAATGGTGGTGGCCATGGTTTACATGTTTTGGCAATGATTTTTGTTAGTGGCGATGGTGGTGGATCTAGCGGTGGAGGTTCGGTTTTGTTTTGGATCAACAGTGGATCTGATAGTGGTGTTGTTCGATCTGGCGGTGGCGGTGGCGGTGATTTTGTTGATGCAGGCGATTGTTTTTGTTGACACGTGGAGGTAGTGGTGTTTTTTTGTGGGGGTTACGATTGTGGAGTAGGGGTGTGGTAGGGTGGGTAGGGTAGGTTTTGTGACCAATAGATAATTTGTGATCAATTATTTGGTAGATTGTGGTCAATAAATTAGTTAATTTGTGATCAATAAATTAGTTAATTTGTGATCAATAAATAATGTGACAAACAAAATGTGATTGTGACTCACAATTTATTAAGTAGTGATCAATAAATTATTGGTGACTAATTCGATAATATGTGACCGTTGAATAAGTTATAACCTATAAAATTTGTGATTTTGTGATCGATAAATAAATTATGATCTATAAAATTTTGATATGTGATCTATAGATTTTTTTATCTGTGACCCAGAAATAATGTGAATTATAAAATTTTTGATCCGTGACTTAGAAAGATTTTGTTCTGTGACCAATAAATAATTTGCAAACAATTAAATCAATAATTGTAATCAAATTGTATAGAATTGAATGTCCCACCGGGCGTGCCAAGAAATTTGTATGACGAATTTCGCGTATTTGAAATACAGAAATCGTTCCAAATTGTATTTTGAAAAATACAAATAGATAGGAATTTTCTTGTAATTGAAAAAATTACAAAAACCCTCTAATTAATGATCTGGATGTTTGAAGACAAGGAGCTACATGACTTGAATTCTAGGCTTCGAGATTTCTTGAGAATTTGATTTGTCGAAAACTTCACTTGTTCGACGCTTGAATTTTGGAGCTTGAATTTGTACTTCGAAAAAACTTGGACTTGATTTTGATTTGATTTGAAGAAGACTTTGTTCTTCTTGGATTTACTTGATTTGAAGAAGATTTTGATCTTCTTCTTGTTTACCGGACTTGGAGTTGAGAGAATTTGTTCAGCACTTCATGATTTTCTCTTGCTCTTTTCCTCCTCTTTTTCTCCCCTTTTGCAATGAACCTTTGACTCTATTTATAGAGAAAATTCATGGCTAATTTTGGTAATTACTCAACTAATTCAATTAAATTGATTATAATTGAATAATTGTGGATTTTAAAAAGAGGAAATTACACCTAATCCTATGTTTTAAGATCCAATTTCAAAAATCACATCTAAAGTTTATTTATTCAGAAATCAGGTTATAATTAAAAAAATTAATATTAATAATTATAATATAAAATCAAATTAATCATTTACCTATTTTTAACCTAACCCTAATTCTATCATTCTCCCCTCTTTTCTCTCTTTCTTCCCCAGGCCGCCCTCTTTCTCTCTACCATACAACACGTCGGGAGGCTTCTGCTACAGCAATTTTGTGTTTTTTTGTGGTGGTTTGTGGTGTTTCTTGGTGGGTTTGTTGTGGTCTTTATGTTTTCACTGGAAGAACGCCATTGTCGCCGCAATATGTTCGCCGCCATTACAGTAATTTTTGTGTTTTTGCGGTGGTTTGGGGTGATTTGCAATGGTGTGTCGATGTTTCTTTGTGGTGGTGTTGATGGTGTTTTGTGGTGGTCTTTCTATCTTCATTGGAACGGTGCATCTATGAGTATCGGTGGTGCCGTTGCTCCGACGATAGCGGAGCTATGTCTCTCCATCTTTTTATTTTCTTTATTGGAGCGTCGCCTCTGTGAAGTCGGAGCAGTGGCGATCCGACAGTCGCTGTGAGGTCGGAACAGCGCGATTTGTGGTGGTGGTGATGTTGTGGAATGGTAGGCTGATTGTGGTGATGGTGCCGTGTTCGATGATTGGGTGTGGTTGGGGTGCTATGTACGGTGGTGGTTGCGCAGCAGTAGCTAGGAAGTGGTGGTGATGGTGGCGTCGGCGACGGTGCGTTCTGTGGCGTTGGTGACGGAGACGACAATGATGCTATGTTGGTAGTAATCACAAATGTTTTGTTGATTGTGACCAATAAATACTGTGTGACCTATAAATTTATTAATTTGTGACCAATAAAAGTAATATGTGATCTATATTTTGATATTTTGTGATCATAAAATAAATTGTGACTTATAAATTTTGTGATTTGTGTTCGACGAACAAATTGTGACTTTTAAATTTTTAATTTGTAACCAATAAACGAACTGTGATCTATAAAAAAAATTTAATTGTGACCTTAAAATTCTCGAATTGTGACTAAATTGCATAAATATGTGACATTTATTTATTTATTAATTAATTAATTCATAAATTAATTTTAATGAAAACCTGATTTTTTAAATTTGAAACCTTAAACCTTAATTTTGAAATGGTGATACTTAAAAACTTGATTTATGTATTGTTCACGTATCATTATTCAATATAAATGGTCGGCCGAGATTCGAGAAACTAATAGGCTTCGAGAGAAGCATTCTCTGGTAATGGGTTGCCGTAAGAATGTACATGGGCTTTCATAGGCATCAACCCCACTTTGTAAGCCCAAAAAAATTTAGGGTTAATACGTTTAGTGCTTGTTTGATAAAATGTCAAATAAAGTTTATTTATTTTTTAATTAGTCAACCTTTAATTTTAACATACATTTTATGCAACTCACAATTTTACAATCATATATTTCATCAATTCTTATCAAATTTTACTAATTTTTTTTATCAAAAACTTGATCAAACTATCCCTTAATCTAGATAAGCTTTTCTCAACGCAGGCTACCTCGAACCTTTAGACCCATCCAAAGGCTCTAATTGGGCCAAAATTTGCAGTCAGCCCATCCTAACCCCAAAAGTACAAAAAATCTATTTAAAATTTTAAGAAGTGGAAATTACATTCACACGGGTATTTAAAATTTTCAATTCAAAAATCAGGTTTAGAGTTTATTTATACAAAAATAAAGTTATAATTCCATATTTTAATATTAATAATATAAATCAATTTATATGCTCACGCCTGCCCTATTCACTCCATTCAAACCCTAAATCATTTTCTTTCGACTTGCTCCCCATTATCTCCTATTCCTCTCCCTCTGACCTATCTCTCTCCATCAGATTGTGCTGTAGTCAAAGCGCCCGTCATTGGAGACCAACTCCATTTCACTTCAAATTCATTTTCATATCTTCTTCTTCTTCCTTATCTCACCACCTCTCCATTCTCTCTCGACTCCA
>CAIGRF010312432.1:7313-17632 GCA_903798235.1 Fraxinus ornus | reverse complement strand
TTTAAATTTAAATCTTTCTTCAGTACTCGTGTGCTTACGCCCCTTGGAGGCATTTTGTCTATTTTCGTAAATCTTCACCAGTAAATACACCTCTTTTTGGGACTTTGTCTCAAAAGGTTTGTTCCTTACACAATCGTCTAATCCTTTATTTAATTGTTAGCGAACTGAAAAATCGCGAAACAGAAACAGATAAATTGTGACCAATACATACTGTGTGACCTAAAAAATTATTAACTTGTGACCAATAGTTTGATAAATCGTGACCTAAATATAATTAACTTGATGTTTTGTGACTATAAGATAAGTTGTGTGACTTATAAATTTTGTGATTTGTGATCGATGAACAAATTGTGACCTATAAAATTTTTGAATTGTAACCATAAAATAATTTGAAACATATAAAAATTGTGATTTGTGACCAATTAATAATATGTGATAGGAATTTGTGACCAAATTATATGAAATTGTGACCTTAATATATTTAATTAATTAAATTATAAATAAAATTTTAAAAAAAAACCTAAGATTTGAAATTTTAAACTTAGTCTCATAAATTTGAAATTGGTGAAACTTAATCCCTTAATTATGAAATCTTATCCATCGAAATAGCCAACTTTTTACGTTGTCTCTAGGGTCATGTTTGTGTAGAAAATATTTTTATTATTTTTTGAAGAATGTATTGTGACCCTTTTGCTTAAAAGTATAGCTCATGAAACCAATACGAGCAGTTATATAATATCACTGAATCAAGTTCTGAAATTCACCCGAGATCAATCCCTTGGATCTACTCCGTTTCAAGCATGCTCCTTTAATGTTCATTCACTTCACATGAATGCTCCAACATCAGTTCGAAACACGGATCTCGAGCTCTGATATCAATTGATAAAAAAATATTACTACCATTTTATCCAAAAAATAATATTGCATGGCACAAATACTCCTATTTTAGATCACTCGAAATCAAGCATGCGAATCCACCACAATCCCATCCCCTTAGACCCACTCATATTTCAAGCATGCTTCAAGTTATTTCTTAATCAAAAGCCATCGAGATAAAAGAAATCCAAGTACTCGACTCGTGATTAATTTTTTATTAAGCTCATATTTGGTGAAAGTTAAAATCAGATTTTTAATAAATTTTGATAAAAATTAATGAATATGTGATTGAAAAATTATAAATTTTATAAAATATGTTATTAAAATTAATTGGGGTTAAATCTATTTTCAATTTAACAAATAAAACGTGTCATTTCTTCGTATTTTTTTAGTTCAACTGTTTCCAGTCTACCCCAAGGGGACCCATGGATACCCCTAGCCTCTTGTCTGTCAAGCGTTTAGCTTCCTCGTGACAAGTCCAATCCCCAGCCTCAACTGATGTACAATTCAATAAAACCTGAAATTAAAACACAGTACATCTCAAGAGGATGTAACATTGTAGGTGGTGTATCCAGTCTACCCCGAGTGTAACTCCGTCAACGTGCCACTTCGTATTCAGTCTATCCAGGTAGACTTCCCTTGTCAATGGTAACATTGTAGGTGATGGACGGAGTGCAACTTGTACAAGTTTAATAACCATTTGAAAATAATTCAAAATATATTGAATAAAATGTGACAATGAGCAAAGTTAATGTGTAATGATACAATTAACTCCACATATGTATCACCCCCAACCCAAACCACACCACCCCCATCCCCTCCTAATCGTGGCTTTTGATGTCTCCACTTTCGCCTTGTTCACATTTTTGTACAACAAAATTTACAAATTAAGTAAAAGGGGTGTTGTGTATTTTTGCCTATCTGCAAACAATCTCTCTCTTTTTCATCATAATGAAATCCAAAGGATTTGCACATATTTGGCATATCGCGTGCATTGCCATTATTACTTGAAATTTGACATCCGCGCATTTGTCCACATTCCATAAGCCCAAAGTGGAGGCCAACTCATTGCATTGCTGAAATATGAAATCATCACGCTATCCGTTTTAAACAATATAACAACACTCGTCATCATCAATCATCATGAATTCTTGAAACTTCTCTTGTGTTGATTCTAGCTAGTTGAGTCACTTGGGTTATTTACGGGTCGTGTGATGTTGTTAAAAGTTGATAGGGGTTTAGTTGGTTTCGTAAATGTGCACTGAAAGATGGATAAAAGTTGTGAATTCAATAAAATGTATGATTAAAAATGAAGTTCGATTATTTTTTTAGCAAACAAAAGATTTAACAAATAATCACTGAAATTGATCTTATAACACTATTATAACGATCTAATTGTGTTGCACATTGCTCACGAAAGGCTGACATTGTTGATTTATAATCAAAATTATGTACACGCATCTTACAAGTCGTTCATGTTCGAGAAAAGTCCGCGTTGTGAATTTATAACCTATTTTGTACGCTCATTTTATAATTCATTTGAAGTGTGAGTTCTACCTAAGATGGTTGTTATATTTGTTTTTAGAGTTATGCTACACTACCCAACTTGGGTAAAGTAGCATTTTTGTTGTTTTTATTAATTATTCATTTCATGTTAATTCGATTGGATCAAATTACTCGTTTGAGTGAGCTTTGATACAGTGATACCATATATAAAGTTGAATTTCATCTTAAAATATTATACTCGTCAAGAGAAGTAAATCAAATCCTTATATGTTGATTATTTATTCCATATTTCAAGAACCATCTTGTGCAGTTTTAGACACTATAAACGGAAGCGTAAGATTTATGTTAAAAAAATTCGATTTTAGTGAAAATTCAGTTACAAATATTGAGAGTGAACCAAGACAAGTATCAAGGTATTTGTGCAAGGAACTACTTGTTAGTTCATTATTGCGAGAGCTAAGCCGACATAATCTTATTGTAGACAGGTCAGTGCAAAAGGGTCCATAGACTTGGCGAAGTTGGACCACTTTGAAGTGGTTGTAGTAGGAAGTTCTTGCCGGGGGACCATCCTCAATCTAGTTATTGTACGAAAATATATTTGATAAGAAAGCAACTAACATCTTTTAAAATATTTATTAATTATTTTGTTAGTTTAAACTCCCTTTTTGGACATCCCATGTGGGGGTAAACGACATTCCACGAAATCTTCTGCCTACCACAACAATGTCCATTCAATGATATGTTGTTTTCATATAGAAAATTTCATTATATAGAGGAAAATTTTATTTCGAAGCTAATTCTCGAGTTCGCCTATGCCATCTTTAGAATTTTGCGAGTTAGTAATGTGCATCTGATTTTGATCGGATCATACACAACATTGATTTCGTATAGTAATTGCTACACCAAATACACGTTACCCAATAGAGTTGGCCAAGGAGCATTAATTAATGTGTCACAAGGACTTAATCGAAGCTAATATAAAGTCGTGCAAAATATGTCAAACTCATTACGAGCAAACATAGAGCTCTTAACGTCGAGGAGAAGAACTCTAAAACATCTATATAAAGATGTCAAGACAACAAGTCCTTGTTTGAATGTCCAGTTTAAAATAACTTTTCAAAAGTGGTCTTCACACAAATCTTGGGTAAGTTCTCTTTCCTTCCCCATTGATTTAGAGTAATGTTATACCATCACCGACCTAGATGAAAGTTCGAAGATCCCCTTGAATTATGAGCAATGCTACATGGCTAGGGAAAATTTCGTAGAATTTTTACAGTAGGACAGTTGCAACATTATCACTACAATTTATACAAGGAGACGAAAAAACAAAACAAAACAAAACAAAACTTGGCACCTGTATGGATTTTGCGAGCTTTTCCCCTGTGCCAAGGGGAAAAACTCGTCACTCATCATCCGATACAAGAAAGGAAAATGAACTATACTACATGTACAAAGTTACGTCACAAAGTTGATTAACAAAATAACATCTACACAAATCATTTTTAAAAATAAATTTTTAAATCATTTAAAATCAACTATTTTAATTTTGACAACACACTTTGTAATCCAATTTTTGTAACTCAAATAGCTTCATTGAAGGAGAATACATCACAACAATCACAAGCTAGTAATGACCTAATCTAATGATGATTCATAATTACTGCTATGAAATAATCACAATTCTTACAAATATTTGTACAAATTTGTAACCACTATTTAAAACATGTAGGCCACACCATCGATTACGTTAGGACAAGGAAACAAGTACTATATAGAAAATAATGCAACAAATTGTGCGGAATTTCTACGATTACGAGCCCATTCCCTTCCTATCAGAGCACTTTCTTCTGCCCGAGGGGACTTGAAGAAGACAATGGCATTGGCAGTAATAGTAAAGGCTTTAATTGAGAAATAGTACATAACAACTTGACAACTTCCATGCATTAAAAAGATCCTACAGATACTAGCAAAGCTAATATTTAAAACCCTAATCATAATTGAGAATCCATCAGAACAAGATTACAAATACTGATCAGCAAGATTTTCGATTAGTAACCCCACATGCAGTCGAGTTCAGTGGAAGTGGGGCCCATTTTCTGATTCTCCGGTGGTGGCCACTGGCTAACACTTGCAGGGCAATAACCAGTCATCTGATCACTGGCGCCGCCGTGCATCGTTGGAGGAGCCATAGTAGAGAAAAAGAAAGGTAGCTGAAGATTTTCTTGGAGAGACCTCAAACTGGGAAAAGACGAGATTCCACCAATGTCGTTTCTTGGAAAACCGGTTGATGAGTGATCAGCGGTAAACATATTCTGGGCGGTGGCCGGCGGCAGCTCGAAGAGAGAGTTGTGGTTGAAAGTGGGTGGTGCTGCGGTGGAGAAACAGGGCACGTGCTCTTTGGCATTAGTGGGGTTGGCGTCGTAGGAGCAGCTATCATGTTCGGTGATGGCAGCTGAGGACTCAAGGAGCGGCGGCAGAGAAACTGAAGAGGGAGAGCTAACTTCAGAAAAAGGGTTTATGCAGGTGGTCAGCCGCTTCTTGCCACCGCCTGCGGTGGTGCTACCTGGGCCACTCTTCTGAAACACTCGAGAAATCACCCACTCATCCTGGACGTCAAACAGCGACATATTTCACATCATTATTATCATCTTGTCATCAATAACAATATTCTCTTCATAAATTAAATCAAGATCTGATTAGGCTTTAAATTACACTTTAAAACTTGAAAAATGGGTGAAAATTTATTCCTGATTCATGATGATGATAAAGATGTCAAGTACCATGCAAATTAATACGATATATACTGTGCAGACAGGGATATTACAGCAGATCTTTCTGCTTAAAATCACTGCAAATAGCAGTATTATTATGAATTATTACGTACGAAATTATGCTTGTTCAAGATTTTGATAGGGAAATCCATTTGAGAACTACCCTTATCAAAGATTTGACAGAAAAAAAATGTTTGGGATATTGGACATAATTAACTTCTGTATATGATCAGACAACCCAGAAAGCAACTTAACATCCAAGAACCAATACAATATCAGTATATTTTAAGGTAACGGTTACTAATAATATGCTAAACACAGATTGATTTTCAATTTTGTACCTTAGAATTTCTAGACAAGTAGTGATAAGCTAATTTGCCTTCAAGACGATACTCATGCATAACCCAGTTGCTCTTTTCACCCTTTGGAGCTCTTCCACGGTAGAAAACTAGGGTTTTCTTCATCCCCACCAGTGAGCAAGTCTTTGAGCTGTAAATTTCCCTGTCTTTTCCAGTGGCCTTCCAGTATCCAGCTTCTGTGGCGCGATTAGTCCTTAACCCAGTTGGGTATTTCCGATCCCGGAGGCTGAAAAAGTACCATTCTTTTTCTCCCATCTTAGCTTTCCCTTTACAAAATGTTGAACATAAATGACAAATAAACAAGAAAGCAAACATGTACACCACAGTTTAGGGTTTGCAGAAAAACTTACCAGGAAGTTGCCAAGGCTCACACTTGTTAAGATCAACTTCAGCAATGGCTCTACTAATGAAGTTACAGTTAAGAACCTTCTTCAGAAGATAGTAAGTGATCAGTTCTTCATCAGTAGGGTGGAATCTGAACCCTGGAGGCAAATGTGAATCATTGCCGCTATCAAGGCAGTAAAAGTTCTCCATTGATCAAACAATTTTTCTGAAGACAAGAAATTACTAAGCACCCTAGAGAAATAGAAGCATTATGATGATTAACAAGAGGGATTGGAAATTGGGAACTGTTTGTAAGGTTTTGTAATTGGGTAAAGAGAGTGGTGGAGTGTTATAAGGGAGTAGCGTTCATGGGGATTTGATGAATCGAGAAAAGGCGAAATAGCAAGGTATGATATGGCTGGGAAATCTGCATTTCTGGGCTGTCCTCTTCTGATCACTCTATCATATGGCTAGAGAGAAAGAGAGAGAGATAGGTACAGAGTCTAGAGAGAGAAGATGAAGATTGTGTATGTATAATGTATGTATCTATCTGAAGAGTAAAGAGAGGTATGCGTGCGTGCGTGAGGAAGTGTGCAGGTATTCCTATATATGTCAGTGAAGAAAAATGAGAGGAAGGGAAGGGAACAGAAAGTAGTTTAAAGGGAGGGAGAAAATGAGAGAAGAGAGAGAGAGGTTTGGATTTTTCACCATGGGAATGGGATCGATAAAGCTGATGCATATCTCATATGTAAGCAGTGCAGAAGAACAGTACAAGATTAAATAATAATCGTGTGGACAGAGACAAGGTAAATCCTTGTCTTTGTTTTTTTTTTTCCTATCTTTCATTTGTCATATTAAAAATCATGATTGAACTGATATTTAAATAAATATTTTAAAGAAAATAATCAAATGTGGACAGTGGATTGTTATTAAGAATAAAGTTTTGAGAATTAAACAGTAAAATCATCAAAAATATTACTGTGTCCATTTAGGTTGAACGAAGATCTATACACCTTGAGTAGTGTATAAGACCTCCGAAGATGCATTTGAGTATAGACACGAAAATATTGACGAGAGTTGACGTTTTAAATAAAAGTTTTGGTCCTATAGAAGTAGACTCCCAAAAAAGACAAGACAATAATTAAAGAACCTACGAAAATTTATGAGAAGGTACATAATGACACAAAACATGAACATGGCTCGTGAAAAATAAATTCTAGCTCGATGTCCCCTCGGCCTTCCCAATTTTGTATTTCAAATGTTATTTTCATGTGAATTTGAGATAATTTTGTTATTAATTTAACCAAACATTTGATAAAAATATAGACTACAAAAAAATTTCACCTTTGCCATAAAAAGTTACTTTTGGATTGTCTTAGCAGAAAGGGCATGAGGAAAATTTCCCAAGTAAACTACTGTTGTTAAAAGTGATTTTTTTTTTTTTTTGTGGCGATAATAAGAAATTGTGTTATTTCATAACGAATAAGTTATCTCTAATTCATTGCTAGTGCAATACTCGAACTATTTTATGTTTCATTATGAAATTTATGAGTTCATTCAGTAAAAGCTTGTTTCAATAGATTCAGACTCGTTTGTCTCTCAAATTAACAAATTCTGTCAAGTGATGTTTCTATAAGACTATGAGCCCGTTTGGAAGAGATTAATATGCACCAAACGCACTTTCAGAGTATCCAAAATTTGTAGCTGAATATAATCTTTACATATTTTTTCACATATTCTGCATGTGACAAAGTCGAGTATGAACTCAAAATACTTAGGTGATTTAGAATCTCAAAGTAAAATTAAGAGAATATAATTCTGTATATTACCCAAACCTTTCTCTCGTATTCAAGAACAAAAATAAAAACAAGAATCATGCTACATGTACAACCTTTGCCGATAACCATATGAGTTAGCGGGAATTTACATCGTCCGTTTTTTAAATCAAACAGGTGAATTATCAACAAAGTACAAGTAGCTTTATTCACCAAAACAAATAAAAGAATATTTAGATACATATTGTCAATCAAATTCATGGATACTGGACAGGAAAAGAAGCTATTTCTCTTTTGACTTTTTACACTTCGTATCCCTCTCCATGTGACTTTTATATTCACTGATTCGACTGATTTAACAGACTTATCGTATTTTCTTTCAAACATTTGTACGGCAAACATGATTTTATTTCTTTTTATAATCATTTTCATGTAATAGAACTGATTTTATTTCTATTACCTATAGTATAAAATATTCATAATGCTTTTAAGTTGCAGAAGTATACACCAAACAATACACTATCAGTTGCATTAACACTGTATACAGTGAGCAAATCTATGACCTAACTGCAACACGGAGGCAGTGTAAAATCAGAAGTTTGCACTAAAATAATTCGATGGAAGTAGCAGAAAAAGCTGAGGATAGTTGTTAACCAAAACCCATAAATAATTATTTATTTAATGTGGAGTGTAGTAGTAGTAGTAGTAGTACTGGTAAAGAAGATTAGATTCATTCATGGGAAAAAGGTTGGAATTTTTTTTTATTGATTTTTGTATGTTAAAAGCTGAAGAATGAGATTGAAAGAAAATCTTTTCTCCTCGAGCCCACAAACTTCAATCTGATTTATTCTTTTATGGGGGACCCTGTGCCACGTGGATGAAAGTTGGGACATGTTTGGAATCGAATTTAATTGCGCTAGAGGTTCTTAAGTTATTTTTGTGTTATTTAATTTAAATTGTACTTAATAAAGTTAATCATCTAATGACTAATGGTGAAATAGGGATATTTTTTCCTTTTAAATTTGTAATTACTGAAAATGTTTATCTATTTTGCCTCTTAATTATGTGAGACGTGCGCGATTCATATGCTTTTTAATTGAAATACATATGAAAAATGTACATGGAGGATCAAGCTAACATAAATTACGAAGTTTGTGACTGAAAAGATGAGAATTCAAGGTTGAGGGGTATGTTTGCCCAACTCAGCCACTTTTTGACAACCATTATTTTAAAAAAATGAAGTTCTGAACAGTTATTTTTATAAAAATGTGTTATTAAAAAGTATGGAAGATTTTGAATTTACTATGGAATTTTTTTGTTGTTTAAATGTGTGGTTAAAAATGAGTATGTAAAAAAAGATTTTTCAAAATAATAGTTGTCAAACATGGACTAAAGTAAGTTAAAGACTTCGACTACAATTTTCTCAAATTTATGGAGGTTTATTTTATTTTTTTACACTTAAGTCCAAAATTGGGAGGGTGTAATGACATGAAATTAAAATATATTTGAAGAGTTTGCTTTAAAAAGTTTGAAGTGTGTGAATGTAATTTTACCACTAAAGGTTGTGATTTATTAAATTCTTAGGATTAACATCTCTTTAAAGATGTGAGATATCATTCTCACTTTGCTATAATTGTGTCTTCATCCCATCTCTATTACCCAACAAATCCAGCCCCACTTGGTCTAGTTCGACCATTCCTTGCATTTGGCAAAGGCCCCTCTTGCATACCTCGACCATCATTTTGTTCTAATTGATTCCAATATGATTCTACAAGTCTAGGAGCATAAAAGATCAAGACGTATGTGTCTTCATACGATAGAATCATAGAACAATCATACGTGCGAATCCATTGATGCATGGATCATGGCCAATCCAGTGCTATTAATAGGTTTGTTTGGATCTATTGATGCAATGCTATGGGCTAGGCTTGAGAGGCCTTGATTTGTCGATGTATGTACATGGTAGAAATGTATAAACAAACGCCTTTAGTCATTTCATCTCAAGTTGTTGAAAATTCAACCATGATTCACTTTTTACACGATTAATTGTCTCGCTCGAATTACCGCACAATTTGATTCTTATTCGTGTGTATCTTACCATCAAACATTAATCAAATTACAAACTCAAATTAAGAAATTCTATTCCCCTCAAACCAAACATGCCCTTAACTTCACAACAATAGAAAACTCAATTCCCATGCATGTATTTTTCAGAAATCCCATCCACTATATATTATCATCCTCAGGTCCCTCCATCCATCACCATCAAAATAGAACTTGATTGATTGATGCCCTCACATTTGGACGCGTCATGCTCGGATTTTTAGATGCAGGCTTTACATCAAATCATCTTATCAATCTGCATGCTATTATTATGTAAGCACTCACACCCACCCCACCCCCGCAATCTTTACGGGTTGCTTGGTATTTTTGGCCTTTTAATTTGCATTGGGCTTGGGGCCAGCTCGTTTAAAGCAAATCAATTTTCAAATTTAATTTAGCCCCCATCATTTTTTTTTTGGAAAAATATATTATTTTAGGATAATAATTAATACGTCCGTCACACCCTCCAATAGGGGGTGTCATAATGTACAAGTAGCACAACTCATTATTTTAAGAGTTAATTTCAGAAATGGTCACTGAAGTTATCTGAAAATAACAAAACGATCACTGAAATTTCAAAGTTTCAGAAACGATCACTGAAATTT